>WWET01003315.1:15189-42636 GCA_011038615.1 Limnodynastes dumerilii | reverse complement strand
GTCAAAGGGCTATTCGCGGTGAGTTTTTCATTAAAATCACCGCGAATAAGCCCCAAATGCATCGCGGGGCATCGCGTGAGTTTGAAAAAATTCGCATGTTAGTGAATTAGGGTCCAAAAAAATCACCAATCGCGGGTCATTCGCGGCGATGGGCCGCGATGACCCGCAAATTGATTTTTGGGAAAAAATTTGCGCTTAGTGAATGAGGCCCTTAGAGCTAGAATAGGGATTTATAGACTACAATTACTTGGGGTGAAGTCCTGCGGCTAGGCACATTTTTTAGAGCCAGTGATTTTGTGTATAGATCAGGGAGTTTAGTGGTTATTTGATTATTACTATTTTCTATTATCACCATTATATATTGTCTACTCTTTTGTATTGATACCCTCTCCCCCCCTTTCCACATTAATCCTTTATATATACTAGTGCTCACCTCCATTGCCCCTATCATATTTCTGTATGAGACTTTGCTAGCTCATAGGACTTGATCTGTGGACAGATTCAAATGGATGACGCAGCCTAACCCTAAAGTGAATGGGTAAGTATGTAAATCGCATACTCGCTCATTCAAAAAAAAAAAATTGTAATACTGCTGGCATTCGAAATAAGGACAGCCGAAAAGCAACTTTCAGCTCTCCCTACTTCATAAGGCAGCCTTTCTTAGCGGTGACTCGCAACGGTCTGGATGTGGTCCATTAGCATTTACCAGAGCCAACACTTTGGGAAAGCTGACTTTCCATTGCATTACATAGTGCTCCTGGGGTTTGAGATGCAAACTTGGAAAAAATATATATAGACAATCAGGGGCATTTTAAGATGTGAGGGGGCCCTTGTGCAGGATTTGTACATGTGCCCTCTCCCCCCTTACCCTGAGGCAGGATTCTCCTGATTCGTGGACCGCAAAAGGGGCGGAGCATAATGGACACTGTAAGCTCCGTCTAATTTTTGTCCCACGAATCGTTACAGTCTTACCTCAGGGGAAGGGGGCCAATTCGGCATCTATTTCTTACCTCTGGGAGATCTTGTAGGGAAGAAATAGATGCTGAATGGGCCCCCCTTCCCCTGCCAACCCTGATGTGCAGAGACTTGGGTGTAGCATGAATGCCACAGGGCCCCCCTGTTCTCAGGGGCCCGTATGCACTGAACACCCTGCACCCATTGTAGATACACCTATGTAGAAAATCTTTCCAGTGTTTCTTTTTCAATAAATTACTTTTATCAAGTAATAACTTCTAAACCTATAACGTATATATCTCATGCAAGGAAGAGCTTTTAATAGTTAAATTTAACATTTTTAAAATACAATTCTTATTTGATTACTGATAAATGTCCATCTTTCCAAGTGACATAAATAACCACAAGATATTATTCAGAGTATTAACCTGCTGTTTGTTCTATTAATTTCATATTGATTACTGACAGCATCATCTCATAATTGTGTACTTAGACTGATCCTTCCTCATCAATCAAAAAAATATTTACTGCTTTTTATTGTTTGACTAAAGAACTCATTAGTTAGACTGCCATGCAATAACAGCATGCTGATGGATTTACAGAAAACATCGAAAGAAAACCTCTTTCCTATTTCACATATTAATTGCTCCTTTTCATCAGTACACCTATTCCTGTGAGACATTTCTGATGTTGTTTAGAAAACTGATTAATGTATTTTCCAAACATACCTTTGAAAAATTATATACCCTATATTTGTTTTCAACCATGGTGATTACACATTCATAAATATCCATTTCCATTGAGTGAGTTCTACCTATTCTCTTCATATATATATATGCCGAAAGAAAATATCCAACTGATCTATTAGACTCCAGCCTGGCAAAAGCTAGATCCACAGACAGGGGTAATTTATTGCAATATAAACCTAAAACTTCTAATGTATTGTCCAATGAGTGTCCCTTTATTACCGATTTTAATAGTGCTAGCAATCAAATACGATCTATGGTGGCTAAACATTGGCCCATTTTGAAAATGGACCCAGTTTTGACCAAAGTCCTACCGGAAAAACCAATAGTAAGATTCCGCAAAGCACGAAATCTTAAATCCATCTTATCCCCGAACCATTTGCCCCCACAAGTACCACAGGGAGGAAGTTCCATATTAAGACCTAATGGATTTTTTCCCTGTGGTAAATGTAAAGTTTGCCATTTTTGTCACAAAGATAAAAAAATATTTTGTGATTCAAGAAAAGAAAAAAAATTCAAAATCAAACACTACATAAATTGTAACACTACATATGTAGTTTACTTATTCGAATGTTCTTGTGGTTATTGCTTTGTTGGGAAAACCAAAAGGATGCTCAAGACAAGGGTTCTTGAGCATCTGTGGAATATTAAAAACAAAATAACCAATCATAGCATCCCAAGACATTTTAATGAATTTCATGGAGGCTCTACAGATTCATTTCGTGTGAAGGCTATAGAATGGATACCAAGAGACCAAAGAGGGGGTGATAGAGATGAGAGACTCATCCAAAGAGAAACATACTGGATAATTACATTAAATACATTGGTACCATCAGGCCTTAATGAAGGATTTGAAATCACCCCATTTCTATAGAACATCGGGTTTGTTGTCCAGTTTTTTGATAATATTCATGCAGTGGCTCTTTGAGTCACTTTTTTGAATGAAGTGGTGTGGTTTATTTATTTATGGTTTATTTATTTATTTATGATTTGGTAAATCTAAATTGTGTACCTATCCTATTACAGATTATAACGGTCTGGATAGTGATCGTTGTTTTTAACATCAATGTGTTACATATTTGTTCCCCCAAATTGTACACTCTATGAGTTACCAGCAAAGTCCCGTATTATGTAAGAGTACCCTAAAAAGCTATTAATTCATTAAGTGGGTGCTTTCTAACTGATCCTAACCATTTATTAGAAACAGGAATACGATTCAATGACAATTATTTTCCAATTCTTTTATAACGTTTTTTATATATATTTTTTAATAAATATTTTCCATTTTTTGTACATATATTATTACACATTTTTTGTATACATTTTATTTATATATTTTACAGTTGTGATGGATTCTCGGTTCTGAATATTGCAGAAACCGCAGTTTTGAAAAACCTCCTCTGTAACCCTTAAAGGGTTAATTTTAAAAACCTTTTTTCCTTTAATCTCTGTGCTTATATAAACACACTCACCGCTAGTCTCCCCCACCCCCTGATGAAGTCACTTGGTGATGAAACGCGTAGGGATAGAGACTAGCACTGACCCAGTACAGCAGTAGAGTCCTAAGACGCCCTCCGCTCTCCACATGATCCAGGACGCTGGCAACTTTAATTGCTACATGCTTGCTATCAAGTTTCCATTTGGGACGAGTCTGCCCTCTCGTTTTTTACTCTGCTAAAATAAAAAAGTTTTACCTGCACTACGAGGCGCCCCCTCACTTCTTTGTTTTATCTACAGTTTCACTTCGCCCGGATTCAAGACCCGGTATTTGGAGGGGAAGACGCAGCATTCATTATTGCCTAGTGCTGAAGGATTTGGGCACTATACTCCTGGGGACTGAGTGAGCGCACCTAATTTGTCTAATCTCTCTCTCTCTGTTCTAAATTCCTAAGATAAGATTCTAAGATAAGACCTAGTCATAAAATAAGCCCTACCTTGATTTTTCATATTTCCAAAATATAAGCCCTACCCAGAAAATAAGCCCTAGTCATGTGCAGTGTGTCATGACTCCGCTAAGCACTGAGGCTTCCCGGCCTGTGAGCGTCCACGCACCTTGCCCACTGTTACTGCGAGCCTCCCTCTCGGATCCATCGATGAGTGAGCCCTGCCTCCACAGCTGTGGTCTACTGCTGACAAATACTTTGGGCAGACTGGTGGTGCTCAGTGCACTGGGCTCTGAGCAAGTAAACTACAGTGTGCACAGTAAAGGTGAGCGTCCATTTCCTGCTCAATAGGCCCCATTTTATGTGTCTAGCTGGCATTGAACCCCAGCTTCAGATGTCTAACTCAACCACAGACCCACCACCAAGCTTCATCTCCCCTATACCAAAAAAAAAAAAAAACCTACAGTGTGCATTGCTAACCTAAATACAAGAGGGGATAAATAAAAAAAAAAAATAATCCCAACCCCGAAAATAAGCCCTAGTGCCTACATATATTTAGTCCGACTTTTTAAATGCTAACTGCAGGGTATATATAGAGAGAGAGAGAGAGAGAGAAACACCAAACATGCATTTGGCAAAGACAGGCACTCCAATACAAAATATCCAAGTGTGGGTGCAATGGGCAGAGGCAAAATATACAGTGAGTATGCAAACTATATACATACGCCAGCACTCCAAAATCTTCCAAAGGTAAGACATTTTTATTCTTATCAAAACAAGAAAGAGTATAGCACATCAGCATTTGAGCACATCTAAAGGATAGAGGTCATGGCAGATATAAACTGTGGCTGTAGAACGCACTGAACTGTGGAAATGTAGTTGAATCCACACTATATGCAAGAGCATGCCAATAATGGATCAGTCCAAGGATGCAGAGTATTCCATATTAATCCACTGAGAAGTGGCAAATAGCGTCAAAAAAGTGTCCAATGAAACAGTTCCATAGGTGTAAAGCCACAGACAGACCTATTCATCCATGGGTATGGAAAAAGCTCACAAACCGACGGCCGTTTCGGGGTCAATATGCCTGGCCACAGGGGGAGTCTTATTATCCATAGAAACAAAAGCTTTTTTTATAGACGAGCGATGAGCTGCAATGCGTTCTTTAAACATCCGAACGGTTTTACCGATGTAAACCTTTGCACAGGGACAAGTGACCAAATAGACAACAAATCTACTATCACAGTTCAAAGCAGATTTAATCTGGAAAATATCATTATTCACAGTATTAACAAAACTATTTCCTAATATCAGAAATCCACATGTAGTACAACCACTGCATCTAGATACACCCACTCTCCTACTTAACCATTGTATAGGTTTAATGGGTTTAAGGTCGGTCTGCACCAGTTTATCACGTAAATTACCCCCCCTCCTAAAGCTCATAAGAGGTGGAGATTGGGCAAATCTACCAAGTCGGGTGTCAGATGCAAGGATATGCCAATGTCTATTTAAGGCATCACGCAAAAAAGGTGAGGCCATAGAAAATTTTGAACAAAACACCAATCTATTTTCCACATTCTCCCGTCTATTACCCATAAGCAGTGTTTCCCGATCAAGGGCCAAGCATCTTTGAACAGCCACAGTTAAAGCTGGGTCTCCTGTCAAGATTGACAGGAGACCCAGCCAATCAGGAGAGACTGCAGCCAGCCAATAGGCTGGCTGCAGGCTCTCCAGCAGAGATTATCGCTCCCGGCCTGTGGCAGTGTATGGTGCCAATATTGGGACTTTTCCCCAGGGGGAAATCGTCCCGTTTATCGGCAGCCACATGCTGGGAGCGATAATCGCTCTAGTGTGTGGCCAGCTTTAATATGGTCTTTTACAATAATCTTTGATATTTTGCCTAATATGTTTTTAAATTGTCCAATTAAACTTTGTTACTTTTAAATCAATGTGTATTCTTTGAGAGTTGATATTTAATACTTTAAAGACATGTGCACCATTAAATAGTTGCTTCATCCTAACTATTGTTAGGTTTTTCTCTTTGTGTATAGTTACAGGGACCACTTTTAATACAAAGGAGGCAATTACTACTACTTTCACTGAGGAGCAGGTATTAAAAGAACTTTCAAAGCTGAAAGTGGACAAATCAATGGGACCAGATGTCACCCCAGTGACAAACACCCGAAACATAGAGCATCCTAATCACCACCGCTCAATACATACAACATCCTAATGATCTCCATTCTATTAATTTAGCAACCATCACCCATGACAGTCAACATCTTAGGTTTCTTCAATAAAGAAGGAGCTGCTGAGTGGTCTCCAAAGGCCACTGGCCTACTGGGGGAAATTCCCTGCAAGTCCTATGGCCGATCTGCCCCTGCACGGTTTTAATTGAAAAGCAATAAGTTCCAATGCACTTCTATTGTCAAAAATGTCATACCGTCACTTCTAAATGTCTATACCACCATTTCTATATTTCCACTTCGACCACTGGTACACAATGTGAAATACAGTAGATTATACAACGCATATCATTTTTGGTGTGCCTTGTAAATGAATATTCACTTTTGCTCTGAGTCTACTTAGTAGAACTGTGATATTATACTGACAGACTTTTTTCTCAATCAAAAAAACTCATTAAAGGCTGTCTTTGTTTCATAAGTTCTGTTCTGTTCTGTCTGCAAGGCAAATAAAAACTTGCAGCCAGCCCACGGGCCACATGCAGCACAAAAGCTTTTATTTTGCGGCCCATCTTACACAGGGAGGTACAGTGACAGCTGATAAAAAAGTCCTTTTCAGCTGTCCTGTATAACTGCTGCATAGGCCAACAGTAGGAAACAAATTGCTTTACGGTCAGCGTCACAGAGAAGAGCTGGAAGATGGCGCGCACCGTGGAGGAGAGACATGGATGGAAGGCATCATAGATAAGTAAAGTAATAATAGTGGAGGCTGGAGACTAATGAATGGGGAATTACTGGGAGCTGGAGCCATATGAATGGGGAATACTGGGGAGCTGGAGCCATATAAATGGGGAATACTGAGGAGCTGGCGACATATTTTATGGGATACTAGGAGCTGGAGAGACATAATGGGGAATACTGGGAGCTGGAGACACATGACAGGGATACTGGGAGCTGGAGAGACATGATGGGGTATACTGGGAGCTGGAGAGACATGATGGGGTATACTGGGGAGACTGGAGACATGATGGGGAATACCAGGAGCTGGAAACACATGGTAGGGAATACTGGGGAAGATGGAGCCATATGAGTAGGGAATTACTGAGAGCTGGAGACATATGAATGGGGAATTACTGGGAACGGGAGACATATGAATGGGAAATTACTGAGAGCTGGAGACATATGAATGGGGAATTACTGGGAAAGGGAGACATATGAAAGGGGAATTACTGGGAGTTGGAGAAAATTTGCATATGAGACTTTTTATTTTTATTGTGGTCCACACAATCTTAGACTTTGATGTTTTTTGCTCCATTTGGCATTTTGAGTTTGACATGCCTGGTGTACAGTATACATCACATTTGTACAACGCATATGATCATCATTTATTGTTAAGCATTTCATTAATAACTATTTGAAATAGTGTGACATGCCATGTGTGACATTTAGAATGTGTCACATTTATTTAAGGTGTTTAGAGGAGGTGGTAAATTAATATCACTGTGTGTACTGTACAGTCAGACATATCATCATCATTTATTTTTAATAATTGTATTAATAACTTTGAAATAGAGTCACGTGCTATCACACACACTATATCTGCCTGTAGAAATCTGCATAGGGGTCTCCTGCTTTGTTTTGTATATTGGTGTAAATCCATAATGAAACAGTACACAGAACAGAAGCTTCCAAGTTCTAGTGATGGAACACTGATATTTCTTATTTAACATGTAGTCCATTGGTAAAAAGCAGAATAAAAATGAAAGGACACTCCAAAATTGTATCCACCTTTTGTAAAATGTCACAAAGTATAAGTGAAAAATGTATGTCAGAAAAATTGCACATTGCCAACATACCATACACTACACAGTGGCAGAGAAAGGCTTAAACCTTTATCTGTTACTGCTGGTCCTGCTAGTCCTCTTAAACCCAAAGCCATTGCCAAACACGAACATGAATCTTCTGCACTACCTTGTCATCCTGAAGCTGAGTCTGTCACCTCTAAAGCAGATGACTATGTTCCCAAAACATACACTAAGCCCCAAGATGACATCTGGGGGTTCACAAACTTCACATATTCATGAGTAAAGCGAAAGGATGTAAACAAATGATGTGTGTGAGTCAGTTAACTCTGAATGTAATTGTCACTGTAATTCTAATTATGTTATGTTTTTCACACCATAAATTTGGTGATACAGCATTCACTGAAATTGACGTCTGTGCAGGAGATGCTGGCTGTGGCCTGTAAAATTACTGGGCATTTTTAGCAGTTGACAACTGTATGTAGAATTTTGCAGCAGTTGCAGGAAAAGTTCAATTTGCCATGCCACCAATTGAAGCAAGAGGTAGTCACCAGGTGGAATTCCACCCTCTAGATGCTTCAGCGACTGGAGGAACAAGAACAAGCCATCAAATCATCCACGTGAAACCAGGATGATAATTTATTGCACCACACTGGAGAATAATCTCTGTTTTATGCAAGATACTGATACCCTTTGAAATTGTAATTCATGAAGTCAGTTCAGATACTGCCAGCATCAGTCAGGTCATCCCCTAATTAAATTGATGGTAAATAAGCTGGAGACACTGAAGCAGGAGAAGGAAGTTGGTTAATATTCTAAGTATGGACTCAAGGGTTAGCAACATCTTGGAATTAGATCACTATATTTTAGTAACCATGCTCATTCCTAGGTTTAATCCTATGTCATGATTTTTTTTGCAAATTACATAGATCCTAAGAGAGGCTACTTGTGAGCAAATTGTCAGCTCAAATGGACATGACACGTCTCCTGCTCCAGCATATCCAGGAAATGCCTCTGCCAGTAAACAACTGACATTTTCAAACAAAGCCACTGCTGATTTAGAGTCAAGACAGAGCAGCACAGTCAGAGATTATGACATACGGTGTCTGGTTAAAAGACATCCCCAGATGTAATGCCACCACTAGTGTGAACTCAGAAACTGTAACCATCAATAGAATGGTGGAGGATTACATAAATGATAATAGTCCCTTTAATACCAGCAGGAAAAAAGGCAATTTGAAAACCTTTATTCATATTAGCAATCTATTACGTAAGCTGCTCATCCTCCAGTGTGTACTTGCAAAGAGGATAGGAGACCACTTTTTGTTATTAGCTTTACCCACCTTGGTGTAACTACTACTAACCTATTATTCTTAAAGCATGCAAGCGTTCACTCAAAACGCACCTGTTCAGGCTAGCCTACCCCTCTTCCATTTACATCCTCACTGCATCCTACATTTATCCCTTTTTTTTTCCTTCCTTCCCCCTTTCCTCCTCTCACACCAGCATTCCCCCTTCTTATGTCTTCTAAGTTCATCCCTCCCACTTAGTGTGTTAACTCATGTGAGCAGGGCCCTCTACCCTAGTGTTGTTCCCTCCTCCACCACTCCCCCTCACTTCGTACCCTCTTGTCCACTCTGCTACCCTTTTACCCCATCCCCACCTGGTGGCTCCCTCTCAACCTCTCACTGCGCTCTATCTCCTCCTCCCTGATCTACCAAGCATGACACATCGCAATTTGCCTTGCGTTCTGTGCTTGCTTCACTTTATTGTATTTTTGTGATATTTTTATATTTAGATTGTATTTTATTATGTACTATGCTGTTTCTTTCCTGCCCTGTATGTCTGTACTGTATTTTGGTTTATTTTGTATGGCACTGCAGATACCTTGTGGCACCTTATAAATAAACGATAATAATAAATAATAATAATACTCAACCTCCAATGCCTTCTTATGGCCTTAGGCCTGGGATTTTCAGGTTGATAATCAATTCTATTATAGCATGGTCTATTTTTTCCTTCCTTTTTTTTACATTGAAAACAGCTTTTACTTGGAGTAACTCCTACTTTCAATTTTTCTATATTGTCCATTATGTATACTTAGAATAATTTTAACTAAATACAATAATTGCTCCAAATGGACTAGAATTTGGATACATCTGTGAAATAGACTGGTGAAGTTGCCATATGGCTGATTTTCAGGATAAGCATTTTGGAGACAAGGAAATGCAGATGAATGGTTGTATGGATTGGTCTAATGTGTTGTAAGAAGCTGCCTCATATCCCAGAGGCATTACACTAGTATTACGAACATGTTTTTACCTCTTTCTTACAATAAAAAGATTTACTTGGAATCAAGGCCAGTACTATGGTGTTTGGTGCCACCCTGAGAACATTAAATTTGCACCCTTCTGTTTAACAATGTAACAACAGTGACCATCCTAAATTATAGTAAGCATCATGAAACACGACTTCTAAAAGGAAGTAAATCATCATCGCTAGGGGGCAGCCTTTTATATAAAGGATGACGTCAGTTACACTGGCCTGTAACTGACGGAGATAAGTACAAACTGTTTTTTTTTGTTACACGCACAACACACAGCGCTGGTTAGAAGCCTTACCATGCTCACGCTGATATTACTACAAGGCTAAGTAATGCTTAGCCTTGTAGTTCTATCAGCACTGCATGGCTAAGGCTTTCAACCATGCTGCGGTCGGCTGTGACACTCAGAAAAACACATGTCTACAAGATTGACATGTGTTTTTCTGACTCGCAGGGTGAACTGTCACTAACTCGCCTCTAGGCAAGGGCGAATTGCTTAACGACGAGTTAATGGCGATTTTACTGTGAGTTAGTCAAAGTGACCTTTGTGAATACAGTGAGTTGTATGTGAAAAAATCACAGTGGCGATTTCAGGCTCTGCGATTTTCCAGATGCCTAAACTCATGTGAGTTTGCCTTTAGTGAATACAGAGATTTGATATTCACAGCAAACTCATGCGATTTTAGGTGATTTTTTCAAAATCGCATTTTGTAAATATACCCCCAGATCTTATTTAACTATTGCATTCTAGAGAATGTCAGCTAGAATCTGATTGGTTGCTTTGGGCAAACTCTCCACAGCTTAGTAAATCTGGACCTTAGTGTATTACATTTTGTCAATTTTATTCATACAGAACGCCACACTAAAAACACATGGAAAGATATTTTTAAAACATTGGGCCTGATCCAGAACAATCGGAGCGAATTTACGCGCGGAGGAGACGTAAAATCGCCTATTTCTAAGTACTGCGCATGCGCACCATAGAAAATACGCGTAGCGTAATTGTGAACCTATGGGCCATTCACCTATTTGTCACTAAAATACTTACGTGTGGGCGTGCCAATTTTACGTGAGTCAACAATACGTTCAATTTACGTGAAGTAGTTGGAGGATTGTATTTAAAGTGTACAGTATGGGCGTGCTAAGCGGCGTACTTTCACGTAGTCTATATGTTCGTTAGCGGATGTACGCTGTTACGCAAAAAAAAGTTAAGGTAGGGTTTGGGAAGCGAAACTCGGTGAAATACATACATTCAAGGGGTGTGCCTAGGGGAGTGTATAGAACATACACGTGTGAAAATACGTTACGCGTGGAAACACGTAGTTCTGGGTCTACCCCATTGTTGGCAATTCTTCATTTTAAACACCATTTTCTGATTTTTCTCACTTCTACTCTCTAGTTTTTTATTTCGCTCTATAGGTTCTACAATATTTTAATAATACTTAATAAAAATGTATAGATTTTTTAATAATTTTCCATTATGCTTATTATGGTTGGTGCTCTACCATAGGGATTTCTTTTTCTCTTTATCTTCTGTTTTGGCAATTTTGGCTAAGGAATAGGAGTCTCCCTGACATTCAGGGAGAGTTGGCAACTATGTTTAAAAAACATATGTAAAAGACATCATGGACAACTGACAAACCTATGCTCGTACCAGATGTTTAGAGATGTTAGAGCCAAAGTTCCCTTTGGGGCCCACAGCCCAGGATTCATGGTACCTTCTATTATGTGTTTTATAGATGGAAGTAGAAGACATCTGGTATACAGGCACTGAATGTGGTGATGCCTGTGCTCTCTTCTGAGAGTAGAGTGCAGGCATCACCACTGTCAACTGTTTGTTCCTGACATATCATTGGTGGAAATAAAGTACAAGGAACAATGTATTCAAGGACTTATAGTGGAGTTCATCCTGAATATCTGCCTGCCATCTTCTCCAAGCTGCAGGGTATAGATTGAAAGGCTCCCTATTAATTAATTTTGGTCCTGTTAATTTTGGTCATATTGATATACATTTATATTAACATTGCACTAGATTTACTGTATATTATGTTTTACGCCACACAATACAGACTATATATTTTGTCATTCATGTATCTCAAGCCTCCCAGTATTTCCATTTCATGTCTCACCAGCTCCCAGTATTACCAATCATGTCTCTCCAACCCCAATTATTCTCCATAATGTCTCTCTACCCCCCCCCAGTATTCTCTATCATGTGTCTTCAGCTCCCAGTATTCCCCATCATGTCTCTCTATTGAGAGCACCTTATAGTGTTTAACAGAAGTGTTCACTACAGAGCCTCCCCCCACCTCCTCTGTATCAATGAATGACCTAAGGTCACATCAGCACCATTCACTTCAGGGCCTGCCGTGGAGGAGAGCAGAAGACAGAAGAAGGGAAGACTTTAAAGGTACTTCCCTGCATCCCCCGCACACCGCATTGTGTTGGCCCTGCTTCAAGTCATTCATATTGTCTGTTTTCTATATTGTCTATTATCTATTTTTCAGCCTTGTTACATTTTTGCAGGGCAGCCACTAGACACAGCTTTAAGCTATTAATCATCTACTGACCACACAAGAACATACTGTATACTAGACCAGCTTTTAACCAAAATATTAAAAAGACAGAGCCAAACATCATGATGTTGGTTTAAAATAAGTAGATGGCAGAAAATGGTTAGCAACACATACATTGGGTGACTACTTAATGGTCCGTGGTGGCCAATAGGTTTTTTGAGGATGGGGGAGATGAGAGCATGTTTGAAGGAAGAGGGGAAAATTTCACACCAGTCAAATGATCATCTTCCTATTCACTTGATGGGCCTTCTCCTTGCTTCCACTAACTTATTTTACTTTACTTCCACTTTTTCCACTAATCTTTTTTTTTAATCAACTGAAAATTATTCAGAACAATTCCAATCTAAACATTAAGCAATGAAAAAGTTTAAAATTCAACCAAAGGGGGCAAATATGGTGCCTTAAAACTTTTAATGAAGTGCTACATTCTCAAAACAAGAAACTTTTGGTTCACAACAAAGCATGAATTTGACAGAACTGAATGTAATGGAATAAAGTCAGACTTGTTTCCTGGCACCAAAGGGTAGTAGATCCAGAACTAAGTACGCTAGTGTATTTACGCTAGTCACTGACGTAAAAGCGCTGTTTTGTATGTACTGCGCATGCGCGCAGCAGATGTTAAGCCACGTAACTCTGAACATACGTAACAGCCTCCTATCAACAGCGTAACTATGAACAAAGGGGCGTGCCAACTATATGACACCAGTAATTACACTTCAGAGGCGGGGTGAGGCATTTAAATCATACAGTATGGGCGTGCTTAGGCAGGTACGTATGTGTAGCCTGTACGTACGTCAGTACTTATGCTGTGTAAAGTTAAGGTAGAGTTCGGCGAGAGGAGTGCATAGTAAATACGCTACGTCTTGAAACATAATGGAAACGTAGCTCTGGATCTGGCCCCAAGTTCTTTTGACAGCATCTCATCACCACTCCCATCCTCTTTACTAGCTATAGTTGAATTCACTGCAAGCTTCCAGTGCTCACCTTATGATAAATTACTGATAAGGAATATAACACACTTGAAATCTTGCAGTGATTTTCAATACACTTAGCTATTAAATCTTTATTTAATATTTAAGATAATATAATATTTGTTATATGTATTTGTTGATGTACTCTATCCATTCATCTGTTTTACAGCGAAGTTGGTACCACCTCTATTATAGTTAATAAATCAAAAACAAAATAATTGATTTCAGATAATTGATAAAGATTGAGAATATTACAGAATATATACATAAGAATATATGTGAAAGGAAAGAATATGTATTCATTTTCTGGCTGTAAAAGATTTCCCAGTTTAGAAACAGAATCACTTGGATTTTTATTCACCTTCAACCTTTTTGTACTTTCTCTGCTTTAAAATATACTGGATAAATCACTTGAAATTGGTCTGCTTTGGCAGCAGTGTTAGAGAGCATATGTGATTTTAATCTACTTACAGTGGCAACTGATTCAAATAAATTCTAAGGTCCGGATTCGCAGTTACGTAGTTTTGTCTTACGTAGTCTTTATGTAGATAGCGTAAATAAGCTACTACGCATGCGTAGTAGCTGAATTCTTAAAACAACGTACGTAAGACGAAAACTACGTAACTGTGAATCTGGACCCAAGACATGATAAACATGGCATGTGCCCAGTTGTCAGCTCAGTTGTGCCAGGTTAAATAGTATGGCCAACCACACAGCACAACATACAGTAATCTTATCAAACCGGATGCCGATTTAATTGTTGGGACTCGTGCTGTGTGTGAAAAACAGTCCCAATCCTCATATGCATATGTGCATGCTACAGACTGTCAGCACAAATCCACAAGATCCAGATTTCTGTTGGGGAAGTTGGTTCAATGGGGAAAGATGGGGGGCAGCATGCTTAAAGCATGTCCACATGGTGTGGAGGGGGGATTATTTAAATCATGCAGTAAGGGTTTGGCTAAGCCCTTACATACGATTCTCATTTATGCACCATCCTCATTTTAAGTGGAGTCGGTGCGTAATTGTCACACAGAAAGTCCTAAGTTGATGAGCACTTTTTCCAATTTGTATCCTACAGCAAAACCCCCACAGCCAGAAGTCTGCTAACATTATACTATTATATCTAGATCTGGTCCATAATCATCATACAGTGCGCCTTCACTCTGAACTAAATGTTCATGTTCAGTATATATTAAAAAAAAAAATATTTAAAATTAAGGTTAAATCCTTAGTGAAAAAATTTAATATTTTAATTAGAAACATTTCACTAATCCTGACCTCCGTGCATTTTCTGTATACACGGAGGTCAGTAAGTCCGCACATAAGAGGGGAGTGAACTGAAACCTCCTGTCTGAATACAGATCCATGCAGATCGTACTGTTGCCGCCCACTTACCTTTATCTGCATGACTATCCCCTCCTCTCTGGCGGGATTGCGCATACAGGATTTGTGGAACGGCAGGCACGGAAGACAGAAAACCTTGTTTTTTGTTTTTTTTAAATGTAAGTGAGAAAAACACAAAAAATTATTATTATTATTATTATTATTATTATTATTATTAATAATGTTTATTTATAAGGTGCCACACAGTATCCGCAGTGCCGTACAGAGGCAATAGTAAAGACAATAGTTACATATACAATTCAATACAATAATTAACAGAGGGTATAAAAAAACATGAATAAGGAACACAATACATGTACAAAGCAAAATTAAAATACAGTACAAAAAAACAAAAAAAATAAAATGTGTACAATATGTAAGGAAAAAAGATGCTGGAAATGTGTGCAGAGGGAGGTGAATAAGGACAGAGACAGGCAGTAGAGAGAAAAAGGTGGAAGTGATGAGGACAAGGTAGAGGGGTGATGACAGGAGGGAGGAGGACCTTGCACATATGAGCTAACATACTAAGTGAGAGAGGGCAAATAAACAGGAGACACAGTGATGAAGATGGGTAGGGCAGGTAAGCTTAGGTGGAGGAAGGGTAGGCTAGCCTGAAGAAATGGGTTGTGAGGGAGCTTTTGAGGGACTGGAGGGTGCTGGATTGCCTGATAGGATGTGGTAAGTAGTTACAATGGAGAGGGGCGGCCCAGGAGAAGTCTTGGATGCGGGAGTGAGAGGTAGTTATCAGGTTGGAGTTGAGGTGACGGTCACCAGCAGAGCGGAGAGGACGGGAGGGAGTGTGGATGGAGATAAGGGAGGAAGAGAGAGTCTTGTAAGTTGTGTTTTAGTGGCGTCTGCTGTTAAGAAGGGTCTGATGCGAGCAATGTTGTGGAGATGAAAGCGGCAGGACAGTGAGAGGGCATGGATGTGGGGGGAGAAGGAGAAAGAGGAATCCAGGATGACGCCCAGGCAGCGGGCTTGGGTGGAGGAGGAGATGGTGGAATCGCCAATAGTAATGGAGATAGTTTGGGTACAGAGAGTTTATGAAGGAGGAAAGACTACAATTTCAGTTTTGTCCAAGTTAAGCTTGAGAAAACGATTGGACCTCCATGAAGAGATGGCAGAGAGGCAATTTGACACTTTAGACAGAAGTTGGGGGGAGAGGTCAGGGGAGCAGAGATAGATTTGAGTGTGGTCAGCATAGAGGTGGTAGTTAAAGCCAAAGGAGCAGATGAGGTCACCCAGAGAGGAGGTGTAGAGTGAGAACAGAAGGGGCCAAGGACTGAGCCCTGGGGCACGCCAATGGGAAGAGGAGTGGTAGGGGAGGAGTAGCTAGGGGTTATGACAGAGAAGGAGTGGTCCAAAAGATAGGAGGAGAACCAGGAGTGGACAGTGCCAGAGAGGCTGTGGGAGTAAAGGGTGTGGAGCAGGAGAGGGTGATCAACGGTGTCAAAGGCTGCCGATAGATCCAGGAGGATGAGAAGGGAGAAGTGGCCCTTAGATTTGGCAGAAAGGAGATCATTTGTGACCTTAGTCAGGGCAGTTTCAGTGGAGTGCAGGAAACGGAAGCCAGATTGGAGAGGGTCCAGGATGGAGTTGTCGGCAAGGTAGCCGATTAGACGCTTGTAAACAAGCCGTTCAAGCAACTTAGAGGCAAAGGGCAACAGGGAGATGGGTCGGTAGTTGGAGGGTGAAGTGGGGTCAAGTTTAGGTTTTTTAAGGATGAGGGAGATAAGAGCATGTTTAAAGGGGGAGGGGAAGAAACCGGAGGAGAGGGATACGTTAAAGAGGTGGGCAAGATGAGAGCAGAGGGAGAGACAGAGAGAGAATGGAAAAGCTTAGAAGGGATGGGATCAAGTGAGCAAGTTAACGGAGGGGATGACAAAAGAAGTGAGTGGATTTCTTCAGCTGAGGTAGGGATGAAGGTAGACATTGGTGGGTGGTTAGGGAGGAGGTGAGAGGGTGGAGATTAAGGTGGAGGAATGGTGACGGTAGAGGAGATGGAGCTCCTGATGGAGTAAATATTGGAAGTGAAGAAGGTGGCAAAGTCAGAGGCAGAAATAGAGAGAGGGAGTGGGGGGCGGAGGGAGGAGAGAAGAGAGTTGAAGGTGGTAAAGAGGCGACGGGGGTTAGATGATTGGGAGAGGATGAGGGACTTAAAGAAGGATTGGTTGGCAAGGGCGAGGGCAGAGCTAAAAGAGGAGAGCATAAACTTGAAGTGGAGAAAGTCTGCAAGGGAACGTGACTTCCTCCAGAGGCGCTTTGCAGTGTGGGAGCATTTCTTTAGGAACCGAGCTATCGGGGAGTGCCAAGGTTGGGGGTTGGTGCGGCGAAGAGAGATAGAGGAGAGAGGGCAGGCAGCATCAAGGGCGGAGGAGAGGGTATTGTTGTAGAGCGAGGTGGCTAGATTAGGGCAGCTGATGGTGGAGATGGGTGCGAGGGGATCAAGGGAAGAGGTGAAAGCCACAACATCAATGGAGTTAAGGTTCTTACGGGAAAGAATACGGTTGGGTGACGGTGAAGAAGAGGGGGAGGAAGAGAGGGAGAAGGAGATAAGAGAGGATCAGAGAGGGGGAAGAAAGAAAGATGGAGAAGTCAGACAGAGTGCATGAGCATGAGAAAACGAGGTCAAGGGAGTGACCGGTTGTGCGTAGGTGCTGAATTCCACTGTGATAGGCCAAAGGAGGTGGGGAGGGAAAGAAGTTTTGTAGTAGTGGGGTCAGAGGGGTTGTCAACAGGGATGTTAAAGTCACCTAAAATAAGGGAGGGGAGGTCAGAAGACAAAAAGTAGGGGAGCCAGGCTCCAAAGTTATCAATGAATTTGGAGGAGGGGCCAGGGGGGCGGTATACAATAGAAACGCAAAGATGGATGGGGTGATATATGCGAATGCAGTGGACCTCAAAGGAGGTAAAAGTGAGAGAGGGCTCAGCGGGTATGACGCTAAATGTGCAGGAAGGGGAAAGGAGGATGCCCACACCCCCACCAGGGCATTTGCTAGGCCTAGAGGTGTGGGAGAAGGAGAGACCACCATAGGAGAGGGCAGCAGGGGAGGTAGTATCAGAGGTGGAGAGGCAAGTCTCAGCGATGGCGAGAAGATTGCAGGAGTTAGAAATAAAGAGGTCATGGATGGCAGGGAGTTTGTTACAGATGGATCTGGCATTCCACAGAGTGCAGGAGAATGGGAGAGAGGGAACAGGATTGATGTGGATTAGATTGGAGGGGTTGCAGGAGCGAGGTAAAGCACGAGGGAGGGTGGTGCTGCGTGGACGGGGGGTAAGGGTGGGTATGGGAAGAGAAGGTGACTCAGAGGGAGGATAGGGAGAGGGTATGGGATGAGTAGGATGGTTGGGGGGGTAGGGGGGGGGTGGGAGGGGGGGGGGGGGGAAGGGGGGGGTATGGGATGGGAAGGGGAGCCTGATGGAGGAGTGGGAGAGGGTGTGGGGTGAGAAGGATGGGTGGGGGGGGTAGAAGTTGGGAGAGAGGAGTGAGGGGGATGGAGAGACAAGAGTATGAAGGAGACAGAAAGAAATGATAAAGGCAGGAATAGCTGAAGAGTTGTTTTGAAGAAGTGTGACGTGTTCAAAAACTTAAAAGGTTTGTATAGCATATAAAACATAATAGGGCAGATCAATTAAATGCAGGATAATTGAAGTCCCAAGCAGACACCAGAGGCAGCATTAAAGTGCTTGTTTTCATCATGAGATGTGCAGGAGAGGCTTTCCAGAAGGAGTATCCATGAAATGCTGGTGTTGCAGTTCTAAATTAAAATACCTCCTTGCTTGTTTTGTATAATGTGTTGTTTTGCAGGGTAATTATCTGTGTCCTCTGTTTTCCTCCTACTTAACTCCGGTATAACTCCGAATTCATATACCACTTAAAATTATTCACTTTAAATTTATTCACTAAAGCAGCCAAACGGCTTTACAGCCTACACTACACTAATAAATAGCAAGACAAAAATGTGTAGACCTTGATTGCTAACAAGCATCAGTGCCTCCTCCCAGCACAAGGGGCCTGATCCAGACCTACGCTCGCATGCGATCGTACGCTGATCGGGAGCGTAAAATCGGCAGAAAAAACGCACTGCGTATGTGCAGAGTGACAACTTCCGGTCATACCAAAGAACTTTTCGTTGCGGCGATTCAGGCGTCCGTACTGTTAGCGTATTTTCCGACGGCGGGGCGTGTTTATAGTATGACGTTACGTAACGGACGCTCAAAGGAATGTAGGCGGGGGGAGCCATTTAAATTGTACAGTATGGGCTTAGCCCGCTACGATCAGTGCGTCGCTACGAAAATTCGTACAGACACAGGGAAAAGTTAGGGTAGGATTCAGCTGGCGTAAGAAATGAAGGTGAGGGGAGTGTCGTGGGAGTGAATGTTTTTACGCTGTGGCGGTAATACGCTCCGCTCACAAGTGTAGGTCTGGATCAGGCCCAAGGTGCCATAAATTTAAATTAATCAGGCCCTAATATGCCAGACCTCAATTATCAATACCTTCTAGTAGCTGCCTGCTACTAAAAGCACCCACCGACGCATTTCAAAACTATAGTCTTTATCAAGATAGACCACCTTAGTGCCCACTCTATACATAATTTTTCCTTCCCTTGTTTTCTCCATTGTTGCCAGATAGCAAATTATACTGAAGATCTGTTTTTGGAAAGTGGTCTCCAGATGCTTCTTGTGTCTTATAACCAACATTTGCTGTCATGATTCTCCAATGAAGATAGATCTTAGACTAGATTAAGTTGACATTACCCATCCTGAGTCTCATCCACAGGGTCTAGTGCATCAATGGACCTCACCAAAGTGGGCCTAGCTGCTTCTGCCATTTAGCTTGGGCTTTTAAGACCGTATTCAGACTTCCGTCGGCGTTCGGGCTGCAAATATAGACAACTAAGTGGCAGGTCGGAGCAGGTTACACCCACCAGAAAAAACAGTCAATCCCCTCGCAACCTCTGGCCGGACCTAAACTTACACCTGCATTGACTTGCCCTATCTGGTCGCACTCACTTCTGGCCTTATGTGTATTAGTTGCGTATATTTACGGCCCTAACCCTCATCTCAATATTTGCGCCCCTTTCCCTCATCTCAATGCCTCCCCGCGCCCATTTCTATGCAAATCCTTAGGTGTGTATATTTCCACCCACTTAGGGTCGGATTCTTCCCCGCCCGATTCCCAAGTTCGACCCTTAGCTATTTCCGACCTTAACTTCAACATAGACTGCGTATCACTATTACTAGGCATGCGCGGTTGCTGCAAAATCGTTCCGATCCTAAATATGCGCATGGAACTTTTTTATTTTCGGATCTCTGAATACGGCCATTAGAGTGGCCAATGCCTGGTATGGGTAATAGTAAAGAAAATGGCTCTTTCTGAAAAGTATGCTATTCTTTGAGTGTGAGTGTTCACTCCATATGTGGCCTCAATCTACAAAAGAAATGATACTTGGTGCACTTTAGTCAGCTGGGTAATCACAACCATGATGGAGTAGAGAGATTATATTTATCGATGATCTCACTATATAAGAATGTCTGCTAATGTCAAATGATAGAGCCTTCCACAGTAACTAAGCAAACAGTGCTGGGTTGCCAAGCTAGAAAATCAAAATAAAAACCAATATCAAAATAGACGTTCAAAACCTTTTCATATTGGTACCTGATACTTCGGCAGCATCTTTACTATATGCGCATTAATTACGTACTTTTATAAAAACGGATCTCTGAATCCAGTCCATGAATCTTACAACATATTTTATATTTATGTATTTTCCACAGTATTACGTTTAAGACACGTAAATGAAAATGTTATTTTTTACAGAAATTAAGTGACCAATGAGGCTTCATATGCTATATTACAAAGACATTCAGTTGCATTATTAAATTAACACCACATGACGAGCAGTGGCTCTCATTACTTTGTGTGTCAGCTACTGAAATATTCTGTATTTTCTATTTGTGTTTCTGCTGTAACGCCAGCCAAGTAATCAGGCAGTCTGCACATTTACCAGCCAGAATGTAGATATAGATGAATATTTTGGGACATGAAGTTTTATTGTTTGTTGTTTTTGACAATCTGGGTTGTTACTCCGGTCTCCAAAGGAAACAAAATCACAAATGTTATATATAATGACTGCAAACATGCCCTGCCATCTGTTACACAGTGTGTGTACTGGGGAAACATCAACTGCTTTAATGTGTCTGAACTTGAGCTAAGTAGCTATACTGAATATTGTAGGCCTGTTGTTTATGGAAATACACCCTACAGAGCAGCTATTATATTACTTTATTTTTACTTACTTCCGTTTATCTTGTCAGTGAAATGGAATTATTCTCTAGGCATGTTTGATATGTAATAATAAAAGCAACTAAGTAAGTGCACTGCAAATTTCAAATCTTTTCTCCCTTGAAATATAACATATTTACATAATATATATTATAAAAAGCATTATTTATTAATTATTATTGTTTATTTATTTATTGTTGATAGTTTAATGCAGGGGTGTCAAACTCAAATTCATCGGGGGCCGCATCAGCAGTTTGGTCCCCATCAAAGGGCCGGTTGTATCTGTAGGTCTATGTGTCCACTCTATGTGCCCAGCCATGTGCCCCCTTTTATAGTGCCCAGCCATGTGCCCCCTTTTATAGTGCCCAGCCATGTGCCCCCTTTTATAGTGCCCAGCCATGTGCCCCCTTTTATAGTGCCCAGCCATGTGCCCCCTTTTATAGTGCCCAGCCATGTGCCCCCTTTTATAGTGCCCAGCCATGTGCCCCCTTTTATAGTGCCCAGCCATGTGCCCCCTTTTATAGTGCCCAGCCATGTGCCCCCTTTTATAGTGCCCAGCCATGTGCCCCCTTTTATAGTGCCCAGCCATGTGCCCCCTTTTATAGTGCCCAGCCATGTGCCCCCTTTTATAGTGCCCAGCCATGTGCCCCCTTTTATAGTGCCCAGCCATGTGCCCCCTTTTATAGTGCCCAGCCATGTGCCCCCTTTTATAGTGCCCAGCCATGTGCCCCCTTTTATAGTGCCCAGCCATGTGCCCCCTTTTATAGTGCCCAGCCATGTGCCCCCTTTTATAGTGCCCAGCCATGTGCCCCCTTTTATAGTGCCCAGCCATGTGCCCCCTTTTATAGTGCCCAGCCATGTGCCCCCTTTTATAGTGCCCAGCCATGTGCCCCCTTTTATAGTGCCCAGCCATGTGCCCCCTTTTATAGTGCCCAGCCATGTGCCCCCTTTTATAGTGCCCAGCCATGTGCCCCCTTTTATAGTGCCCAGCCATGTGCCCCCTTTTATAGTGCCCAGCCATGTGCCCCCTTTTATAGTGCCCAGCCATGTGCCCCCTTTTATAGTGCCCAGCCATGTGCCCCCTTTTATAGTGCCCAGCCATGTGCCCCCTTTTATAGTGCCCAGCCATGTGCCCCCTTTTATAGTGCCCAGCCATGTGCCCCCTTTTATAGTGCCCAGCCATGTGCCCCCTTTTATAGTGCCCAGCCATGTGCCCCCTTTTATAGTGCCCAGCCATGTGCCCCCTTTTATAGTGCCCAGCCATGTGCCCCCTTTTATAGTGCCCAGCCATCTGCCCCCTTTTACAGTGCCCAGCCATCTGCCCCCTCCATTTACTTTACTTACCTAAAAATTCATTAAAAAAAAAAGGGGGAGGCTGCAAGGCTGGCGGCGGCACCGCGGGCCATCAGACGAGGTCTGGCGGGCCGGATTTGGCCCGCGGGCCTTGTGTTTGACACCCCTGGTTTAATGCATAGCGTATGAAGTATACACTGCAGATATGTTATAACCAATAAAAAAAAACAATAATAATAATACAGTATTTTTTTTATTTTATGACACTCAGTTAAGTTGGAGTCATTATTTAGGTAACATACTAAGAAGGCAGGTTTTCTTAAGAGATTGAGCCCTATCTGATAACACTTTCTAGACAGCTGGTTGACGTGTTAGCGTAATGATCTAAAAAAAAAAACAGGAATTAATAACCTGGGACCAGATTCATACTTACATTTAGGACAGTAATTTTTTGATCTAGGCATGGTCATCCATTCAGACAATCTGAACAGAATGCACTCCAGCCGATCCAGACTTTTGGCTTTTGATAGCATCTGAGAAGAGGGAGTGTTGCGCATACAAGTGGGAGTAGTTTAGTATTACAAGTTACATTAACTACACTACACTTCCTCTCTGTCGCCATTTTAAGAGAGGACAGATTGGAAATGTTAAAGTAGGGTTCAACTATCACAAGTCCATTCAAGTGGTTTCACAAGGGCTCGTACAGATGTATGGATACGATACAGCGGGACCCGAAGCCCACACTAGTGTTATGATTAAAAAGCAAATGCCTGGGGGAGGGAAAAAAGTCTGTAAGAACATATATTAGTAAGCTGAAAGAAAGCTAATCCATTGTTGATTCATTGATTAATTACTGATTTATTATTAGAAGTAAAGGCCATAATAAGTCATAGATGTTTCCTGGAACTATTTTGCTAAATTTTGTAAATGCCGGAAAATACTGTTATATTTTATGTTTTTTGTGGTTTTATCTTGTTTTAGTTAGGGCCGGAGCAATTCAGTAAGTGCTGCAGGGGGTGGGGAGAGTGCAGGACTAAATAAGCCCCCTTCCCGCTCCCTGCCAATGCTGTTACCACTCTGGATGGGTTAGGTATCAGCCACTGTGGCAATTACATAGAACAGCTGATAGTAAACCCATCTGTACCAGCTGGAACTTTCAGGGGCCCCAAAAGGGGGGGTCAGATGAGACATGAAGATTGCTGCTAGTGGCTGATGTAACACACTAAAGAAAAGAGAGTGCGTGCCGCAGAGCAGAACAGCAGAGTGAAGGGGGGAAGACTGCAAAGGTAAGTAAAGTATAGGGCGTGAAGACACATGAAAGCTGGAGAGACTCAAGGGTGATATTGGAATGCTGGAGACACATAAGAGAGAATATTAGGAGGCTGAAGAGGTATGAGGGGAGATATGGGGAGGAAGGAGAGACATAGGAGGGAATATTGGGAGGATGGCGAGACATGAGGGGTAATATTGGGAGGATAGAGAAACTTGAGAGGGAATATTGGGATGATGGAGAAACATGAGGGGGAATATTGGTGGAGAAACATGAGGGGGAATATTGATGGAGTGACATAAGGAGGCATATTGGGAGGATGGAGAGACATGAGGGAGAATATTGGCGGTGAGACATGAGAGGGAATATTGATGGAGAGACATGAGGGGGAAAATTGGTGGAGAGACATGAGGGGGAATATTATTGATGGAGAGACATGAGCGTGAATGTTGGTGGAGAGACATGAGGGGGAATATTGATGGAGAGACGACATGAGCGTGAATGTTGGTGGAGAGACATGAGGGGGAATATTATTGATGGAGAGACATGAGCGTGAATGTTGGTGGAGAGACATGAGGGGGAATATTATTGATGGAGAGACATGAGCGTGAATGTTGGTGGAGAGACATGAGGGGGAATATTGATGGAGAGACGAGGAGGAGACAGAGGAGAGAGGTAATGTTGGTGGAGAGACATGAGCCAGAATATTGGTGGAGAGACATGGGGGGGAATGTTAGTGGAGAGACATGAGCCGGAATATTGGTGGAAAGACATGGGGGGGAATATTGGTGGAGAGACATGAGGCGAAATATTGGGAGGATGTAGAGACATGAGGGAGAATATTGACAGGCAGGAGAGACATGAGAGGGAATATTGGGAGGGTGGAGGGACATTAGGGAGAATATTGGAAGGATAGAGAAACATGAGGAGGGAATATTGTGAGGCTGGGATGCAGTTACAGACCCATAGGGCTGTATTTCGACAATTAGTCATCAAACCACATAATCACAGCTTTATCACTGCAGAAATACTAGGAATTACGAATATTCCTATAGAGAATGGGTACCATAGATGGAAGGTACCTGTTCCCAATAGTGAATACTACTGTGGTGCTTTCCCTGATAGGCTGCTGTGGTTAGGGTCAGGCAGAGAGGGAACGGGTAACAGAAATGCTGCAGAGAGGGAAGTGATAATGTCAGGCTACTATGAGGTGAAGCTTAGGGTTAGCCTGCAGAGAGAAGAGGGTTAAGGTTAGACTGGTAAAAAGGGAAGGTTAGGGTTAGTCTGCTAGAAGTGGAGGGCTATACAATACTACCTGTTGCCATTCAAGCATTCAAATCCTTTTCAGTTGCTGGATCCCCGCTGTCTGTGAAGGAAGTTATGAAAAGCAAATGATTTTGCAGCTTCCTTGTCAAAAAAATTTCAGTTGGATACACATAAGGGGGGGGGGGGTATATTGGTAGCTTGGAGACACATAAGAGGGTATATTGGGAGGCTGGAGACATATGAGGGTGAATATTAGGAGGCTGGAGACACAGGAGGGGGAGTATTAAGAGGGTGGAGACACATGAGTGGAAATATTGGGAGGCTTGAGAAAAACAAGGGGGTAAAATTTAAAGTTTGCAGAGTCTCAAGTGGAGAATATTGTAAGGCTGGCAACACACATGGGGCAAATATTGGAATATAGATAAACAAATAAGCATATTTAGTCTATGAGGCTATATAGCTGCAAGCAAATGTTTCAGTTGAATTAGCCTGCAGTAGCTGAAACTTTTGATCGAACCCTGAGTATATTTCATATTTATAAATACATTTATTCTGCTCAGCCCTGATTAAAAAACAGCCAATCGCCAACATGCCATCATAAATTGTTTGACCTGGTACTGTTTAGTTTCCACCATTATAAATAATGACCCACAGTAGTTTATACACTGCAGCACAGACCATACACCCAGGAAGACTGCTGTGTGTCATAGTCGAGAATGGAAGGGAATCTCTTCTAATCCTTAGTTAAGATGAGCTGATACTTAGCATACGAGGTATGTCTATAAAATAACGAGACTGTGATTCCACCTAGTAAACAAAGCAGTCAGAACCGGTTAAAACTGGATACGTAGTGACCTTGAACATGTGGCAGAATGGGTTCCAGAAGGCACAACAGTTACCAGCATTATTATAAGGAAGTTTTGAAAAAGCTGAGACAAAGAGTCAGAAAGAAACGGCCGCAACTGTGGAAAATGGTTTAATTCTTCACCAGGACAATGCGCCTGCTCACACAGCACTTTCTGTGACCAACAATCACATTACTACACTTGAACATCCTCCATATTCTCCCGATTCAGCACCTTGTGAGTTTTATCTTTTCCAAAAAGTTAAATCAGTGCTTAAATGGACACATTTTGAGTCAGCTGAAGAAAATGGCAGATATGTTGAAACAACTGACAGAAATTGATTTGCTCCATGCCTTCTACCAGTGGAAAACAAGACTATAGCAATGTATTAGTGCAAATGGGGGGTATATTGAAGGGGACAAGCATTACATTTGTAAATAAAAGTGAGTTATTTAATCAGTTTTGTTATTTAATAGACATACCAAATTTATAGCTAAGTCTACAGTAGCCCCCTTTATGAGCACCTTAGCATGCTTTACTAAAGTTTTTGATCCATGGCAGAGTATTCTTATTATTAGACCAGTGTATATATTTGCTCTTATTCATTGTAGACCATTTTAGCATTACAGCTGCTGCAAAACCACAAATGAGAAGTTATCCTTACTCATATCATTAAATTAATTAAAGAAAAAGATGAATATAAAATGTAAACTGACTGTATAAATTACTATCATTAAAACACCTGTAGTCAAATTCTTATTAAAAATTATTTGCAGACACTAAAATCTCTACATAAAATGGTAACGATCCAAAAAATGTGTTTAATGCATTAAGAGCTAAATAAGTGGAAAAAATATAAAACCATCAAACAGCTTAATATTTGATCAGAATTTTTTACATTCACAGTTACTAGGGATTGGATCTAACATCAGTCTTAAAACAGTGATTTTCCTGACCTGGGGTCAGCAGTGGAGGTCTGAATCCAGTCCCCCAGGTTCAGTGAATTTCTGTCGCGTTGCAGCAGCTTTTTCATTCTGAATTGTGTGCATTCATGACACCTGATCAATTCAGGCTTTAGCATCTTCTGAAGAGTTTGTGAGTGGGAGTTTCCTCTTAGTGAATGTACACTTTAGGCATTGATGTACACAGGTCCAAACTTCCTGACATCTGTGATTTTCTGTGCACTTAAGTTACAAAAATACGGTAGACCCGGGGTCATAGAATTCAGTCAGTGAAAGTGGTTACATTTTGCATGCATGAATGTCTTAATATTGCAGCCCAGCAACTGCGGATCTCTCCAATGTTTTGCTTGGCGGTCACATGAAAATCGGGTTCTGGATCTGGCCAAAGAGTAGAAATAGTAGAATGGGAAAATTGGCCGATCCATAGTTATTTTTTAACTTTGGACTGGATTCAGATTTTCATTCACAATGCGCTTGGAGCTCCAAGAGGATCCAGTATCAAATGCCTGCTGTATCCTACTTTTTAAGCAAGCGATTGGGAGGCCACTCACCTTGCTCACACGGAGTCCCGTATGGTCACCCCTACCCTCAAGATTTCTATCTGATCTGTCAGCACTTAAAAGGGTGATCGGAAGTCTTGATAGGGTGTGTGTATAGGGGCATACCTACATTGTACTATTATATAATTATATATTATA
>WWET01003315.1:2314-14934 GCA_011038615.1 Limnodynastes dumerilii | reverse complement strand
CAGAGTATGGAAATGAAAACAGCAGTCTGGATCTTGAGGATCCAGATTCCTAGTGATCTCATGGAGCGTGCATAAGTGCAATCACAAAAAGCGGATGCGTTCCAATCCTAGCATTTCAAAGATGCCCCCTTTTTTGAAGTCTAGATTTGGTCTATCCTCAGCCATTTCATAAACGAGAATATTGAATTTTACTCCTACAAACATGACTCAAGGTGGACGGGGGGAAGCATGCAAAATGTACACTGAGTACATACGCGCAGATCAGCTGTCGCACGGACCACTGATCCACAAGAGTGAGTCACACTTGTTATGAACGAGAGAGGAGGGTGACAGGGCAAGTTCATTTCCCTCTCTTGTGCGGATGGACAGACCCCCGCATGCATGGACAGCTCTGGGGATCTGGATCTGGTCCTATGTCATAAAAAAAACAAAAACAGCAATTTTCGGGTAAAAATGAATTGTGGCCGTCTATTAGCTGGAAAATGTCTTATTAATGTGCATCTACATTCCGCTTACAGTACTTTTTCTAATACCACAGATCTCATTTTGGATGCAGATGCAGTTTCAGCTGCATTAAAACCTCTACCCTGCTCTTAATTTGGAACACGAGGATCTGCTTAATTATTACTATATAAATCTACAGGCTTGTAGCAGGTCCAATGAGTGGATTCAATTTTAGGAGTGGAAAAGACAGGGTCAGACAGAGCAAAAAAAGGCCTGGGAGCGCAACAGCCATTATATAGTGTAATGGTGGTATTGGGTATATGGGTTGCCTATTTGATGGGATGTCAATATAATACATATATTTTTTTCATTCTCAGATTTTTCTACCCTTGATTATGTGAATTAAGGTCATATTTCTACAGTAACCATCTCCACAGTGTAATATAAGAGTTCTATAATTCCTTATATATTTTTTCACTTACATTCAGAAAAATTATGAGCAAAGCAATTTTTCCTGATGCCAGCTGTGTTGATAACATAGTCAGCTTCTAATATCGAGATGTCACAAGTAAGACTTCAATATAACTAAGCAGCAAAAAAACTAATTTCTTTAATGTGGAGTTCTAGATTAAAATCTGTTTTATTTAGATGGCAGTTCTGTTTAATATCAACATTTGAAAAAAAAAAAGTTTTTTAATGTTCCGGCTTTAAATTTTGTACTCATAAGCACCTTCTTGCCCGAACTAATCAAACTTGGAATTTCTATATCATTTGTAAGTTTTCCGTCTAATCCTTCACACCAATCATGGTAAAAGTGTTCTGTGAAGCATGGAATATTTTATCTGAATGAAATTGCAATGACATTGATGAGAGTTGGATGGAATAAATGAGAGAGAAAAGTATGTTTATATTGATAAGATTTCACTTTCTTCCACTTCGCTCACATTTATCTCAAAACTGCTGTGGAACTGTTACACACATATTACATGTCTGAATGTAGCAATCTTAGTCTTCATTAAATGTTCTCACCATCTACAGCAAATGATTCTTGAAATTAAACATTCCACAGTATGCCATTTATCAAATGTATTTCTTTTAATTTCCTAAGTTAAATTGTGAAAAGTATGCAATAAACAAACATTGCAGCACTGATTAATCAATCTGTGGAGAAGTAAGAGAGCTCCAATTCTCTGTTTTGTAATTTCTCTGTATATATTTAAGTACAGATGTGGAAGAAGACACTGCCAGGTGCCATAGAAAGGGTGCCGGCAAACATCTGGGTGGAAGGGGGCAACTTGCACCGCTCACCACATCCCTCATGTGACTTATAACTTGTAGCTTTGTGGTCTCCTCTGCCAGTCACATTCCTCCCTTCTATTCCCCCTGCCAACCAGTACTAAGCTGTCAGCTGCTTGTAAGTTATTTATAAACAGAGATCAGCACATCCAGAATGCTGACCACTGTCTATAAAGAGCCTGCTAGCTAAGTAGTACATAAGCACAGTAAATGATTGGTTGTGGTCCTTAGCCACACAGTCATGTGACACATTTAGTGTGCACCTCCAATCTTAGGAGAAAAAACTATCAAGCTCAGAATGCAGAGCCAACTTGGATTCACTATCCATGCATCCAGCGCTTGGGAACCATCACTCACACAGCGTTCAGATCGCAGGACTCCACTGAATATTAGCCTGTAATACAAATTGTAATGCTAAACCGCTCCCACTTACAAGTTCAAGCATCCCCGCTGTCGGAAGCTGAACGAAGTGTTGGAAATCAGATGTTTCATCAGTGAGTGTTTTGTTTCCTTCATGACAAAAAAGCATGAAAACCTCCTATTGTACATTCTGGATCCAGTCCAGTGTTTTAATTGAAAGACCTTAATATCAACAGTTTGCTATGGACACTGACTAATACCTTATAGGCCATTGTCAACACTATGGACAGATGCCTAGCCCCTTTGGGTTCCTGCAAAACCTTACTGAAGTCAAGAAATAAATGAGATATCTTGCATCTGGAGAAACAGTTACATTCCTTAATGCAGTTGTTGGCTGTCAGAACCAGGGTTAATTTGAAAATATTCTCGCTATTGAATATTGTATACACAAGAAATGAGAAAGAGATAACAGGTTAAAATGAAAGACTTTTTTTATGTTGGTTTTTGGGTGCACATTAGATGCTGGAAAAAAGGATCAATTGGCGCCAGTAGGTTTAATAATTTACAAGGTTTACTGTATTCATGTTTCAACTGTCAGCTTGTCTTTACTGATACTTTTGAAATGTGCCAGTGGAGCTCAAGGGATCCTGCTCTAAGCAGAAAGAAGTCAAATTTCAATATATCTGGCACACACTCCTCTGTAATAACAAAATAAATGACTGGTTTCATGTAAATGAAATTAAGTGTGTTCTATATAGTAAATTACTGTCAAACAATGATGATTAAAAACATACAAAACTTCCCCTCTGTCAAAAAATTAAAAACTAAGGGCGATGGGAGGTATCTTACATTGCGCACAGTGGGCCTGATTCAGATCTCTGTGTAACGTCCCCCTGTATGGCGGTGTTTAGCTATGCGTAACATCGACGCCGGACCCTTTCGCAAAAATTTATGCGCCATTCAAGTCTCTCGCTGGAATCGTGACAATTGGCCGGTATGCTGGAGAGGTGATAGATAAGTGGAATAGCCTCCCATCTGAGTTGGTTGAGGATAACACAGTAGCACAGTTCATGCTTGGGATAAATATAAGGATATCCTAAATCTCAAACTAAATTGAGGGTAAATAGGGTCTAGGGTCAGTATAGTTTAATTAAACAACTGGGCAGACTGGATGGGCCATGTGGCTCTCTCCTGCTGTCACTTTCTATATGTTTCTATGTTATACAAGGGTTGTAGCATGTCAGAGGTTCACACTTTTTCCAGGCAAAGAAACTGTTTTGCTTATATTTTAGCACACAAATGCAGTTTTATTTTTACACTTCATATTTCAGTTAGTATCTGTGTGCAGTAAGCAATTCATATATCCCTGCATGCAAACAATACAATTAATTTAACTCCGCCTGAGATTAACATGGTTTTGCCCATGTGTAACTTTCCTCTCTTAATTTCAAGCACTTACTTAAGTCTGGATCCAGCCCAATGTCAATGTTGAGATGCAGAATTGTTCCCTTTTTTTGCATTTTCCATCTCTGAATCAGCAGCGGTATTACAACGGAGCAATGCAAGAAACATAAAGGCAATTTGCCACCAGCTACACTTCACAACAATTTAACATTACATGAATGTTGCTTATTCACGCCCATGCTCCTGCTCATACTATTAGGCTTATAAACCCGGTACAACAAAATTAAATAAACATTGGTGCATTTTCAGCTGTAGTCATTAAATAGGCTTTGGCAATTCTGTGTAGATTTTCTAACTAGAAGCTCCTGCCTTCCTTTAAATGCATACACATGTGGCCTCTGGTTTTGTGACACAGTGCTGATGGATACACAAATACCCTTTGAGGCAGATAAAATAGATTAATTAACACTATAATAGCACTTTTCATATGAATGCCTTCCTATACTTATTACTGAGAGAAATGTGACTGGCATCCCTAAGCAATTACTATTTTTATCCCAATTTTGGGCCTCTCACTGCACTTAATATTGAGTGTTTGTAAATTGGTTTATTTTTTTATAAACCAGGGATGAATTACAATCCATAAGTGACTGGGAAATATTCTGCCAACACATAAGTAACCTCTGATAGAGAGATTACTTAGGCCCTAAAGGGCCTAATTCTACAAATCCTACAACTACGAGTCTACTCATTAACTCATTGGGCCGAATCCAAATCTGTGATCGTGCACAGAGTGAGGGGGAGAATAAAGAGAATAAATATTCAACCTCTAAGTCATTAAACACGTGTTTAAAATAATACATAAAGAAAAAACACAAACACACTTTAGCCGTCCAAAAATTATATTTTATAGCCTTTATCTTTTAACTTTTAAAAAAAATCTTATTAGAAATCTGAATACATAAAAAAAACTTTTAAAAAGAATCACCTTTATGCTCTTCACTTCATTATTATGTAGACAAGTGCGCAAAAAGTGTAATATTGGATGAGTTGTAAGCAGACAATAAAGGATGGTGCCAGAGCGTGCAGCAGCCAATATAGTTCCTGTCAATGAGGGAAGAAAAAACAACTTAAGTATATAGGTAACTAAATAAGCTATGAGTGAACAAGAAGCAAAGACGATATAGGGCTCTATTTACATAGTTCATTTTTTGGAGTTATGAAGTTTTTACTCCAAAAATGAACCATTTCCATGGCGATGCAGTCAAAGCTCATATGTGTTCGCCGGCCCACTGTTCCTAATGTAGCGCTCCCTCCTATTTACTAACCCTCAGAGTGGAGTTTTACACTCCACTCTGAGAGTTAAAATAACGCCAGATCAGACTGGCGTTATTACTTCTATTCCATCAATCTCCCCATATATTTTCTCCCCCTAATAGCTGTTATTATGGGGGAGGAAAAGGGAGATATATATGGGGAGACTGCTGGAATATATAAAAATAGTAGTTTTGTGTATAAAAAATAAAATATTTTTTTAATAAAATTAAAAAACACAAATCAAAAAATAAACAATAGAATAGGCTTAAAAACTTTCCTGACTAAAGACGCGTCTGCCCGCAGGTGCCGGTCCCGACATGAAGAGCTTGCTCATGTGCAGTGCTTCTCATGCTGGGGCTTCATTTTTACAAAGTCCCAGCAGAGAGCCACTGCGCATGTGTGGGCCTTCCTTTCAGCCAAAGACAGCCCGCGATGACTGTAGAAAGCTCGAATGTCATCGCGGGACAGCCAGCGGAGGGTAAGTTTTTGTAAATATGAACGTAGCTCGCAGCGAGCTAATTCGAACCTGGATGAGCTATGTTCATTTGGGTAAGTAAATAGAGCCCATATATCATATATATGAAGAGGAGAGAGTGAAAGAAGAATAAAATAGGTAGAGGAGGTGGGAGAATATGACACCACAGAGTGAGAGGGAGAATAAGCAGGTGAAAAGAAGGAGTGGAATAGGAAGATGTGCAGAGGTATCTGGTTCAGCGTTGCTAAATTAAATTTCTAAAAAAAAACATTGAAAGAATAACATTAGTTGTGTACACCTGAAGAAAAAGGTTAAAACACACAAAAAATGCACTTTCTAAACACATTACAAGACAGGTACTTACTTCGTTGTCTGCGTCTGAATTTGACAAAGAAGTTGTCTGGCTGGTGATAGTACAAATCGCTCCAGTGCTGGTGGGCCATGCTCCTCTCACTCCCACTATGTGTCGAATCCACGACTGAACTCTCAGGTACAGAGAGTAAATATGATGGTTCCGGTGGTGGTTCAAATTTGCAGTTCCACTCAGTTGAATCTTCTGTCATGGGGCATTTTAAGGTGCATGTTCATTTTTTGGCACTCTTTGATTTTTAAATGTTTAAGATGAATAAGGTAGACAATGACTCCTAGCAAGTGCAAATGTTATAACGCATCTTAAGCACATGGCCGGCAGTGCTCTGAAGTGGGTTGGATGCAGTTCCGGCTTCACACCCAGCCAGCTCATTGACTTCGTGCCTCCACCCACACATGCCTATGGAACAACCTACAGCACACAAGGTGATACGCTGGGGTTTGAACAGGCACCATATGGGTGCATTTTACTTCTGAGCATGCGCACATGCAAATCACGGAAACCAATGCTGGCGTAAGCTTAGATCTGAATTGGGGCCAGTGAGTTCTGTAAACTACATGTGTTTTCATCTGAAAAATATCTTGAAAGCTGCTATCGGTGCTTCTGTATCCAGGAGTTCAATAGACAATGTTGGTGTGAGTCTATGAAAGTTTAGTAAGTTTTTTGAATAAACATATTTCTTTTTTTTTTATAAATGAGAAATTATAAACAAGAGTGCCCTTTGGTTGGTGTCAGGGTGTTACAACAGTGGCTGGGCAGAGTGAAAAATATAGTATGTTGAAGGTCATACAAAAAAAGAGATCTTTGCAGAAGGGCACAAACATTTCTGGGAATTAGTATTTTTCCACTTACATTTATATTTTAAAGGATAAACCACAGCTTATTGTGCTATAACTTGTGTTCTCTTTTAGCACTGCTCATTTTGCTCTCCAGATGGTTTCATTATGCTTAGGCAATGTGAGAAAATTAGATGTGAATGTTCTTCTTAATCCCTTCATTGCCACACAGAAGGCCACAGCAACTACAAAATATAAAATAAATGATCAAGGTCAATTTTGAAAAGCTCTCATACAGTATCTCAATAAGTGCCATATTCTGTGAAATATCAAAATAGAACCAATGAATTACTGTAATACAAATCCATAATATGCAAAACTTCCCTTTTGCAGTAATTGGTAATTACAGAAATCTAGGAAAGATCAAAACATCATCTGGCTATCTATTACTATTATCCAGTGGGAGGGAATGTTAATAGACAATTTCACCTCATACAATCTGTTGAATGCATACCTCCCAACTGTTCTGATTTCAGCACTTCCAACTGTCCCGATGTTAGCAGGACAGTCCCGCTTTCGGTAGACTGTCCCGCTGTCCCACCCATCAAAAGACTCTCGGGACAAAGTTGTTTTTTTCCTTTTTTTTGTTTTGACTGCTGAGAGAGACAGTATGGGAGTGACAGAGAGGCAGCGCCACAGAGGAAGAGAGAAGACATCAAAGGTAATAAGATAATAAATAATAAAGGGGCAGACATATGGAGGCTGGACATATAATAAGGGCAGACATACAGAGGCTGGACATATAAGGGGTAGACATATGGAGGCTGGACATATAAAAAGGGGCAGACATATGGAGGCTGGACATATAATATGGGGCAGACATATGGAGACTGGACATATAATAAGGGAAAGACATATGGAAGCTGGACATATAATAAGGGGAAGACATATGGATGGATTAATAAGAGGCAAACATATGGAGGCTGGACATATAATAAGGGGCTGACATACAGAGGCTGGACATATAAGGGGTAGACATATGGAGGCTGGACATATAATAAGGGGCATACATATGGAGTCTGGACATATAATATGGGGCAGACATATGGATAGATGGACATTTAATAAGAAGCAGACTTATAGAGGCTAGATATATAATAAGGTGGAGACATATGGATGGATGGACATTTAATAAGAAGCAGACATATGGAGGCTAAATAAATAATAAAGGAGCAGACATATGGATGGCTGGACATTTAATAATGGGCAAACATATGGAGGCTGGAAAAATAAACAGGAGGCAGACATATAGAAGCTGGACATATAATAAAAGGGATATAATGGGAATAATAGGGATGTCTGTAGAAATAATAAGGGTCAGATATATGGATGGCTGATCTAATAAAAGGGGTAGGCCCTAGACCTACCCTCTGGATGGTGCAAGTCACATCCACTTTTCCCAGACACACCCAATGGGTGGTACAAGACACACATCCTTTACTATGCCGCAAAATTTTGACCCTCTTTCCAATTCTCAAATTTTGGAAGGTATGCTCACCTCTAGTAGTGTATTGCCAAAAACTAAGCGAGGAAGGCTGATGGTAAAAAAAAAATTTGTACCAGTTTTATATTTAAATGTAGCAGGTTATGAAAAGAATGTAAGCAACAAGGGGATGTTTTCAGGAACAAATAAAACATTATTGCTGGCCTAAAGTTACAGGACCAGATTCACACTTACATGTCAAACTTCTCCGGTCCCCACCCCCCGTTTTTAGGTGCCTAATGGCACGTAGGGTACGGCACATATGGCACGTGGTCTTTGAGACCGCATATATGCAATCTGCGTAACAAAACGATACGTAGATTACGTAAAATAGTTACTATGCATGCGTAGTAGCTATTATCGGTAAATTAAGCACGTATGTGCAATACGTTCAGGGCTGTGAATCCGGGCCTCAGTCTCTGATTGAGGCCAAATGATGTCGGCGAAAAGCTCACTGACCCTCATGGGACCTCACCGGTGAGGTAAGTATTTGTAAATATGGGCTATGAGTCGCAGTGATCCTGGCTAACATGATTAGCATTCGGTGGAGCCCTTTTTCTCACCTCCTAGGGAGGAACGGGTGGAGTTTCCTCCAGGATCCAAAGGGCTTACCCTCTATCCACTATGGCCCGGATCCAGACCTACTACAAATGGGCACAATACAGTATGGAAGTAGTATATCAAAACATCATACCTGCTTATGAATGTGAATTTGTGCACCTAACTTTTATTGCCTCTTTGGCACCATATTTGAATTTATGATACATTTAGGCAAGTGTTATATGACACAAGTACAAAATGTACAAGGAAAACACTAGACATGCATTTTTTTACAATTAATACACTGAAAACATTTTAGCTATATATTTTGCTGCTAGTTCTATGCAAATGAATAAAAAATAAAACACAGACAGTCAACCTTCAGTAGTATTTATTATAATGTAGCTGTAGTAATCTGAAATTTTAAACAAATGTCATATATAAATGCACAATATAAAATATACAAAACCGGATTGATTATTGTAGGTAGTTTGTTTATTATATCTTTGCTCTGCAGACAATAAATTATGATCACAGCTTGCAAGACCTGCAGTAACCAAACATTTAATGGGTGTAGTATGCAACTGCAATGGTTAGAATGCTGACAGTTAACCTGCCGGCACTAAAATGCCAACAGGATTAACGAAGTGGCATTCTTCTATGTGACAGGGTCATTAACCCGACACGTCAGAATATTGGAAAATTGACAAATCACATGTTCAGCATTACAACGGGAGAAGAAGCAGGAACATGTCAGCTATATCATTGTCGTATTTTTTATTGTCGCTGTGTTGTCTAGAACCGCATTTAACTGCAGATTTATAATAATAATTATTTAATAAACAATGCAGAATCACTTACCTATTTAGCTAATAATGATACATTTCTTTCTGAAAGCTACAAAAACACTGAAGTCAAAGGACTGGATCCAGGCTTATGATGCTCCTATGCAGGATCCTCGCTGAATCCAGACTTAAAATCCGGTCCCCTACCTTAAAACTTCCCTATCCACATGGGAAACACAGAAGTCTGGACAATATGGAGGGTGCTTATTACACTCTAACTGTACTATTTACCTATTTTCCTATTTACCTATTACCACATAGTGAAAGCACTTCAGCTTCCCGACCTGTGACCCCTTGCTGTCGGAAATGGTACAGTAGGACAAGGCTCTGGATCCAGATCTGTCCTGGTAATGTTTTACTCATACATGTTCTGCTTAATGATAATAATAATAATAATAATAATAATAATGATGATGATTATGATGAAAGTATTTAAAAAAATATTTTGAATTAAGTCACAAAGTAATTTGATAAATATTATTTTTCAGTAACATAATGACATAGTGACACACTTCTAAGTTCTATAATCCTATTTATTTTAGCAAATTAAAGAAGCTTTGTCCTCCTGCAGACAGTATCATCTATATCTAAAAAAGGAAATATTTTATCTCCAGATTTCATGTCATCTGTTTTTGCTGATGTAATGGTCTCTAGCACTGGGTCTTAAAAGTATATACCTTCAAGGGTAACAGCAGGTCTTTGGACAGGGGCCTGTCCATATAACAGACATGTGTTTTTGTATTTATAAAAACAAAAACAAAAAAGTGAAGTGTGTGCAATGTATCGTGTGTATCTATACAGCATTTCTACAGCTTGCAGCCATGCAGCACTTAGGTTTGTTTCAATGTCAGGCGATTTGCTGCGATTAGTTAAAGGGCTAATCGCGGTGGTTTTCTATTGAAAATCACCGCGATTAAGCCCTTTAAACATCGCGGAGCATCACCTGTGTTTGAACAAATCGAGTGTTAATGAATTTGAAACTTTTTGAAAAAAAATCGTGCAAAAATCGCCGCGATGGGCTGCGATGTAAAATAGCATCAAAAAATCGTGTTTAATGAATGAGGCCCAAAGTGGGAGGGATAAGCTTACAGAAGACATAAGGAGAAGAAAGGAAGTGGACTGTTGGCGTGAGTGGAAGAGAAGAGGAAGGAAGGAGAAAGGATAGATATAGGATGCAGTGAGGATGCTAAGTGGAAAAGGGGTAATCTAGCCTGAACAGGTGCGTTTTGAGTGAGCGCTTGAAAACCTGCAATGTGGGGGAGAGTGTGACTGAAGAAGGGAGGTCGCAGAGTTGCATCACAGGAAGGGTTGTGCATGGAGATGTGGAAAGGGAGGTAGTGAGCAGTGGATGAGGAGATGGCCTTGAAGGTGAGGGTAAGGAGTTTAAAGAGAGGTCTGAAGCTGACAGGAAGCCAGTATAGTGTTTGACATAAAGGAGAGGCCAAGGTAGAGCGGCGTTAGCATTGAGTATAGATAAAGGGGGGCGAGAGACCGACAAGGAGGAGGATACAGTAGTCGAGACATGATATGACTAGAGATTGGATGAGGGTTTTGGTAGCTGCATTGGTGAGGAAGGAAGGGATGCGGTGCAGTGATTGTACAGTAGGGGCAAGCTCATGCAATTGCATCCAATTCAGATCTGAACGTAGGCGAAAGCACACAAAGTTTATGTGAAAACTATTGTACCAGCAATCAGTCATGTCTAAGTCCTGGCAGCTGCTGAAGGCAGGCAGCTGCTGATGGCTGACATAGAAAATGTATGTATGTATGCTGTTTATGTATGAAAATGTATGTGTGCTGTTTATGCATTATGATGGTTTAAAAGAAATTATATATAGTATCTATATTTAAACTATTTTATTTACACTTTTAGTGCATGCACATTGTTAGCAAAGCCTTCACATAAAGCATAACCATTTCCTCTACACCTTACAGTGTAGTGTCATGTACTTGCGTTTGCATTACTAGGAAATGGGACATATCTGTAAACTTAGCTGCAGTGTGCTTGACTGTACTGTGCACTTATACACCCCACATGTATATGGACATGTGATTTTGTGCATTTGATTTTTTTTATTTGAATATTAAATTTTAGTGTTCTGGTGTTCTGCTACCTAGTAACATCAGGCTCAGCTCTCAGGTAACTACGCAGGGGCAACCAGCTCTAATCAGCACAGGCTGATATACATATCAGTGTACTCCAGCCCTACTTACATTGCCAGTGTTGCCATAATTGCTATATTATTGTAATAGCTGTATGGACCTGCTCCAGAACATTTGTCCTGCATCTATCTTGTGTAACAAACTTTCATTTAGATGTGGCTACACCTCCAAATTCACTACTTGTTTGGTGAACTTTTAATAATGCTCTGCAGCGGTGGGCAAGGCATTGTCTTTGTCCTTGGCTGCAGACGCTGAGACAGACTCCCTGCAGCTTGCTGCTGAAGTGACATAAGTATGCTTCATACTTCAAAAGATGTTGATTGAAGGGATGAGAAGTGCCGTTTCATCATTATCTTACTGGATGCATCATCTTCTGCCTTCGTCCCGCGAGACGGTCTATGCCGCTGCATCTCCCATGTTCCATCAACGATTATAAGTAGGGGACCAATTGTTTAACAGTTATTTGCCGAGGGAAACACAGCAGCATGGACTGTCTTGTGGGATGAAGGCAAAAGATGATGGGTCCAGCAAGATAATGATGAAACAGCACTTATCATCCCTTCAATCAACATCTATTGAAGTATTAATACAGCGTAAAGGTAAGAATTAATTTTTAAACAAGGGTTAATACATTAATGGAGTAATACAAATGGCCCATATTAATGACATAGGGCTGGATTCAGACTTAAGAAGGAACTTGAAATCAAGGACCTGATTCACACTTAAGAATCTTCTTAAAATAAGAACTTAAAGTCACTCTTGGACAAAACCATGTTGATTGCAGGGGGATTAATTTAATTGTATTCTTTGCATGCAGGGATATATCTTTGAATTGCTTACTGCACACAGATACTGACCAGCTTTACTATTACACTGTTATTTAGACTTGGGATAGGAAACATCACCTCTCAACTCTAATACCGTTTGCAACAGATTAAATATGACTCCCCTGCAATCACCATGGTTTAGCCCATGAATTCTTATTTTAAGAAGATTCTTAAGTGTGAAGCAGGTCCTAAGAGAGGAAAGTTACTCCTGGGCTAAACCATGTTGATTGCAGGGGAGTCATATTTCATCTGTTGCAAAC
>WWET01003314.1:153477-163610 GCA_011038615.1 Limnodynastes dumerilii | reverse complement strand
TATCAAAATATAATAATGTATAATCATATAATGTAATATCAGAAATAATAATATATAATCATATAGTGTAATATCAGAAATAATAATATATAATCATATAGTGTAATATCAGAAATAATAATATATAATCATATAGTATCAGATCAGATATAATAATATATAATAATATAATGTTATATCAGATATAATAATATATAATAATATAATGTAATATCTTTGTATATTGAATGATTCAGTAGAATATTACTTAAAAAAGGAAATGGGTAAATATTGATGTTTAGGGCTAGGGCTTAAGGGGAACTTAAGGGTTATGCTACAGGACATGTAGAGTTAGGGTTAGGATGCAAGCAATGTAGAGTTAAGGTGCAGGATATGCAGGATTAGGGTAGGCTGCAGAATATGTAGGGTTAGGGTTAGGCTACAGGATTTGCAGGGTTAATGTTAGGCTGTGGAAAAAGGCAGGGTTAGGGTTAGGCTGCGGGACATGTAGGGTTAGGTTGCATAGCATGGAGGGTTAGGGTGCAGGATATGCAGGATTAGGGTTAAGCTGCGGAACATGAATGGTTAGCATTAGGATGCAGGACATGTAGGGTTAAGCTGCAGGATTAGGGTAGGCTGCAGAATATGTAGGGTTAGGCTGCAGAATATGTAGGGTTAGGCTGCGGGATATGCAGGGTTAGGGTTAGGCTACGGGACATGTAGGGTTAGGCTGCGGGGCATGGAGGGATAGGGTGCAGGATATGCAGGGTTAGGGTTAGGCTGCAGGATTTGCAGGGTTATTGTTAGGCTGCAGGATATAGAGGGTTAGGCTGTGGGACATTTAGGGTTAGGCTGCAGGGCATGGAGGGATAGGGTGCAGGATATGCAGGGTTTGGGTTAGGCTGCGGAACATGAATTGTTAGGATTAGATTAGGGTTTAAGCTGCAGGATATACAGGATTAGGGTAGGCTGTAGAATATGCAGGGTTAGGCTGCGGAACATGGAGGGTTAGGATTAGGCTGCTGGATACACAGGGTTAGGGTAGGCTGCAGGAGATAAGGTTAGGGTTAGGCTGTGGGGCATGGACGGTTAGGGTTAGGCTGCAGGATACACAGGGTTAGGGTAGGCTGCAGGAGATAAGGTTAGGGTTAGGCTGTGGGACATGGACGGTTAGGGTTAGGCTATGGGATACGCAGGGTAAGGGTAGGCTGTATGGATCACTGTGGAAGGGGGATGTATTTGTGAACGTTGCTGCGTTGTGATTGGCGGCTTTGTGTCCATACACAATCTGCTGTACTTGCCTCGGGCTCTGGAGCTGCAGTGTTGTGCGCCTTAGGATCCCACGTTGGCCGACCAATATTTGCGTTCGCCTGTACATGATTCAGGATATGTCCGTTACTGTGTTAGGGCCCGGATCGGCACCCTTTTGTTTCCTTCCTGTATCTGCAGGACCTTCTGTGGGCAGCGTTTGGGTAAATTGTGTATTTTTACCTTGGCAGAGTCAAAATAACTCATTAATTCAGACACAGAGAAAGAAAAAGCTTAAAAGGATTTGACGTATGCTAATTACTCAGCAACAGCCTTTTCCAGAATGTGGAACACAGCTTTCTATCTCTCCCATCCTCGCTCCAGCCATTGTCCAAATTAATTGCTGCCAGCGATACCCGTGTGAAGTCATCCAGCGCCAACCAGAGCAAGGCCTGCGTCCATTCAGAAACACATCCACAGCTTGTCATCTCCAATCTGCCTCCTGATTATGGCCCAGAATGGAGATGTAACCTCTCACATTCTTTACCTTGTGCAGAGAGGGCTGGGAATGGTTTCTCTGCTGTCCTGATGATGGCTGTCAAAGTTTTCCACCAGATAAAGTTGTTTTTATGGTATGAAGACATACACTGATCAGCCAAAACAATAAAACCACTGACAGGGGAGAGATGCATTATGGGAAGATGGATCAGTGGGCAATGCTCTGCTGGGAAACCTTAGGTCTTGGAAATCATGTACCACCTACCAAAACATTAATGCAGGTCAAGTGTACCCCTTCATAACAAAGACCCTCCAACTGTACCTATTTTTAAATGGTCTGTACCGGCTAAAAGGGCTCAAGTACCGGATTCTGGCCCAGCAGTTCTCTACCCCCGTATACTCACCTTCCAGTCCTGCAGAATCTGATCACTATAGCACATGGTTGCCGACTCTCCCAGAATGTCCGGGAGACTCCCGGAATCCTTGGAGATCTCCTGGACTCCCGGGAGAGCACCCTTTTCTCCCGGAGAAGATACAATGGGCCTGATCCAGATCTACAATGTTAGACTGAGCGGCCTAACGCTCAGCGTAACATTGGTGCACACCCCCGACACTCCCCCTTGTCCTGCCGTATTAACACTCGCTTACGCCGGCTGAAGGCTACCCTAACTTCAGCCGGCAACACAAATGCCGCCCTCCCAGCCTCCTTACCCTCCCTCCCCCCGCCTACCTACACTACCTTGAGGGGGCATCCCCCTGCGTTACTACGCTGCTGCTATGGGCACTCGTTGATGGGGCGTTGCCATAGCTATGCCGGGCAACATCCGCCTGGCCCATGCGCAGATCGGCTTTTCAGTCACTCTTACGCTTGTGTCCGGCGTTTTAACGCCGGAAACTTAGAGCTACACAAGCACAGCACCATATCAGGCACATAGACTCTCTTGTTGGGGTCAGGACCATTAACCCAGCCGATATTGCAAACAAATTTGCTGAATACTGCTCGCATTTATATATAATCTCAGCGGTGATGTCTATACCTTTCAGCCAAATTCTGTTTCAATAAGCCAAGTATTAGACTCCGTTACCCTCCCACAGTAAAAAAGAAAAAAAATTGATATTGATGCTCTATGTGCTCCATGGACGAGCCAAGAAATAGACTGGGTCATCAAGAACCTACCTAAGTCCAAAGCCCCAGGCCTTGATGGTTTCATCAACGAGTTTTATAAAACTTTTCGAGAAGATCTTACACCGCTCCTTCTTAATCTGTTTAATTTGGTATCAGAGGGGGGATCTCTCCCACATGAGATGTTGGAAGCGAATATCATTACAGTACCTAAACCTGGGAAGGACCCCTCCTTCTGTAAAAACTAGCGACCCATAGCCCTGCTAAATTGTTATTTCAAAATATATGCTAAGCTCCTTGCTAATCGCATAAACCCATTTCTCCCCTACCTGTTACACCCTGATCAGGTAGGCTTTGTCCCACAACGCAAGCATCGGATAATGCCCGTAGAGTCCTCAACCTAATTGAATGACTTTCTCATAATGACGATCACTGTGTTCTGCTCTCTTTAGATGCAGAGAAAGTCTTTGACAGGCTACATTGGCTTTTTATGCAGGATTCCCTGATTAGATATGGATTCAAGGATCAAATATTACACTCCATAATGGCTTTGTATAATAACCCATTTGCCAGGGTTTTTAGTAATGGCTTTCTCTCCACTCCGTTTCCTATCTCTAACGGCACCAGACAAGGCTGCCCTATGTCGCCCTTAATTTTTGTCCTGGCTATTGAGCCATTAGCTGCTTTAATGCGCTCCTCCTCTAATGTCCCAGGTATTCAACGTGGAACTCAGGCGCATAAATTGTAGATGATATTCTGCTGTTTGCAACCAACCCGGAATCCGCCCTACCAGTCCTCCACTCTCTCCTAGATAGCTATTCAAATGCCTCCCTCTACAAAGTAAATCCTACTAAAACAGATGCCCTCCCACTTAATATCCCTCCTCCTGTACTGGCTAAACTTCAGTGGTTTTATCATTATAACTGGCAAACGAAAGAGATTAAGTATTTAGGTATACAAATACCCACATGTATCACGGATATATTTGAGTGTAATATTCCTCCCCTCTTTCTACACTTAACCTCTTTACAAAGTCATGAGGATAATGCCCCCGGCCACACAGTCTTCAGGAATGGTTTGAGGAACATGACAAAGAGTTTAAGGTGTTAACTTGGTCTCTAAATTCCCTTCAAGCATCTGTGGGATGTGCTGGAAAAACAAGTCCGAGGCAGTTAACGTTTCTGTGCCAAATTCCACCTTCACCGTCATTGGTCTTGTGCAGTCCATGCCTTTATGGATCAGGATGACACAAGGGGGTCTATACAATATTAGGCAGGCGGCTGTAATGTTCCAGATGATCATTGTATGTAGGGAAGAGGGATTCTCTGACAAAGAATGACACATTTTTTAAATCATTGTTGGGTTTTCTTTCTAAGACGATATATTTTATAGAAAGGCAGAACTAGACACCTTAAATGAGCCATTGTATACTCCTGTACCTCTATTCAGCACAGGTGATTGGTGTGGACCAATTAGAAACATCTAAAAGCATAAAAGTAAACTAACCCTAAATATCAATATATATATATAAAAGCCATTCTGCTCCGCACCGTAATACGCATGCACACGCTGGGACGCTACTGAGCATGTCCTACAGTGAGGAGCAGAAGCGCCCCTGCATATGCCACAGGTCCCCCTGCTCCTGCCCCCTGCTCACCCTCTCGCCTGTCGGGGGCCAGCAGGGCTCCTGTGCAATCGCATCCCCCGGCTGGTGGCCTGGCGACAGACTCCTCAAAGCTGTAGTTCTGGCTCTGTGTCTGTGGTCAGAGCAGGGAGGCATGGGAAATGTAGTTCTCGCTGCTCCCCGCTCTGACCACAGACACAGCGCGAGAACTACAGCTCCCAGGAGTCTGTGCGCCGGGACATCAGACGGGTTCTCCAGCTGCAAGGCGCACAGACTCTGGGGAGCTAAAGTTGTCGCGCTGTGTCTGTAGTTCCCACTCCTCCCCGCTCCAGACACAGCGAGAGATCTACAGCTCCGTGTGCTGGAACACATGGTGGGAGATACTGGGGGGAGGGGCCTGGAGACATGATGGGGATACTGGGGTGGCTGGAGACATGATGGGGATACTGGGAGGGCTTCAGAGACATGATGGGGATATTGGGAGGGGGCTGCAGAGACTTGATGGGGATATTGAGAGGCTGCAGAGACATGATGGGGATACTGAGGGCTGCAGAGACATGATGGGGTATTTGGGGGGCTGCAGAGACATGATGGGTATACTGAGGGACTGCAGAAACATATAGGGGATTGCGAGGGGTTGCAGAGACATGATAGGAATATTGGGAGACTGGAGGCACATAAGGGGGAGCACATGCAAGGGGGAGAGATTGGATGAATATATACACTGTACACACACAAACTGGATAACTAAGTGCTTACATGGCTGTGCTTCTATTGTATTATTGTTACAAACGTTTTCTGTTTTGTAACTGCATTGCTACTGGGGGGGGACTGGAGACATGATGCGGATACTGGGGGGGAATGAATGGGCAATATGGTAAATACTTAACAATCATCACTAATCAGTGTGATGAGACTGCCCACAACTCTGATTGGTGAATGACTAGAGTCCTCCACCAATCGACAGGCTGACAGCCTGAAAACTGCTTGACTGGCAGCTGGGAGGTGGGGAGAAGATGCTGCCCGGTCGCCTGTCAAGCAGTTTGGGTGCAGAATGGGTGCCCCTTATTGCCATTGGCTGCATGCACTGAACACCTGCACACACTGGGCCAGATCACGCTAGCCGCTGATGTAAAATCGGCCTATAGTATTTACTGCACATGCGCACGGCAGATGTCACGCCACGTCACTCTGAATGTAAGTACCAGCAGCGTAACTAGGAACGAAGGGGCGGGTTCATGCATACGACACCTGTAGTTACGTTTTGTAGGCGGAGGGAGGCGGTTAAATCGTACGGTATGGGCCGGGTGAGGCAGTTACGTGCGTGAATCCATTACGTACGTCAGTACTTACGCTTTGAAAAGTTAAGGTAGGGTTTTGGGAAGCGTGAAACGACTAACGTACGTACGAGCGAGGGGAGTGTCTAGAAAATACGCCACGCCATGAAACGTAACAAGCGCTTAGGTCTGGATCTACCCCCATTATGCAGATATCCATGTGGCCTCTACCCCCCTGTAGTGCCATTGGGCCTGATCCAGACCTACGCATGAGAGCGCAGCATATTACCGCTGCAGCGTAAACCCTTTCACTCCCACGACACTCCCCTTACCTTCCTTTCATTACGGCCGCCGAACCCTACCCTAACTTCCCTGTGTTCGTACGTATTTTCGTAGCGACGCGCTGTTCGTAGCAGCCTAAGCACGCCCATACTGTACAATTTAAATGGCTCCCCCCGCCTACATTCCTTAACTCCAGCGTCTGTACTAACTGCGTACTATAAACGCGCCCCGTCGTCGGAAAATACGCAAACAATACGGACGCCCGAATCGCCGCTGCGAAAGAGGTCTTTGGTACGACCGGAAGTTGTCACTATGCACATGCGCAGTGCGTTTTTTTCTGCCGTTTTTTCCGCTTACAATCAGCGTACGTTCGCATGCCCCTGTCTTTTCCACTTACTGAGCACGTGCATTGCTGTTTATGTGAAGCAACCACTCTGACAGGGAACAGAAGGACGGGCGCAATGACGGACCCCCTCAGACTCATTCTAGGGGATAGGCACTGCCTTGCTCTGCCAATGACTGTTCTTGTTCCCCTTTAGTCTAGGAACTCATTTATTTCAATCTATTTCTTTAAATTAACCAGATAATTCTGTAGTGTAAACAATAGTGTGAGCAGTCCTGGATCTTCACCCCCTCTCCCACCCTCCCTTCCCTCCTGTCTAAGGGGTCTACAAATTCTGCTCTTTGAAAGCTAATGAGCCAGTATACAGTCCTGCTAAGTAGGTTAGCAGCCATCAATAACTGGAGGGATGAATGACTCTTCCCTGTCAGCCAACCTCACCAATAGAATACAAAACATGGACCGGCTGACCGACCTGTGCAGATTCCCAACAGTCCCCCAATGTCTGCACTCCAGATCCACCAGAACAACACTCTACAATGTTGTATCTGAACAGCCGTGTTTCATAACCAGAGGATAGAGGCGAAAGCCAGAACCACTGTCGAACCAGAACGCCGTAATTTATTCACTTATTAACAGGCTGTTATAGCGCCATCAGATTAGGCAGAGCTTTAGCGTTTCAACAATCAAGGCTGGATATTAAAAAACAGACTAGGTGGGTAACAGGGCCCTGCTTACAAGCTCACACTCAATAGGACATTGGGTATTAATACTTAAGGGGATGAGCTAGTACTTAGTACTTGTAGGTCTCCTTTTTGGTCCACCCACCTGCAGTTCCGCTATTCACCATTATGAATGTAGAACTTGTATGTCCCCTTTCTGGTCCGGCGGCGCCTACAAGTACAACAAAATGCCGTCTGTCTCCTTTCTCTGTGCTCTGCCATAGCAATAGTAGAGAAATAGTAAATAAATCTGTCCAATCAGGTGTATTTGTGAAGGAGAAACAACATGGGACCCATGTGAGACCCGGGAAAATCCCTTATTTTTTCCCCGGTCTGAATCCCAGGTCATTACACCCGGGTTGCCGAAAAAGGAACATTTCACATCACCACCAAATACCTGGGTTTTTGCCAAGACAGGTATTTGGTGGTGATGCGAGGTATTAGAGATGAGAGGTGATGTTTCACACCCAAGTCTAAATAACAGTGTAAAAGTATCTCAGGGTTGCCGACTCTCCCGGAATATCCAGAGACTCACAAAACTCTCCCGCAATGGCCTTGGGGGGCCGTGATATAATACAAACCACTGGCGCAAGCTTTGCCCCCCGTCTCTCAATACAGTAAAGTCCAAGGGCCAGATTTACTAAGCTGCGGGAAAGGAAAAGTGGAGATGTTGCCCATAGCAACCAATTAGATTCTAGCTCACACTTTCCTATTACATAATTGAACATGTCAGCTACAATCTCATTGGTTGCTATGGGCAACATCTCCACGTTTCGTCTTCATTTTATTTTTATCTGTAAAAAATGTTGAGAATTTCTGGCACGTTTTCTAATTGTTGTTTTTATTAGACAAACTGGGGCCGATCCAGAGGGAAGCTTTACGCCAGCTCATGTGACGTGACGTTTCTCTGCACCCAATCAGATTCTAGCTCTCACTTTCCTATTACATACTAGAACATGTCAGCTAGAATCTGGTTGCTATGGGCAACATCTCCACGTTTCCTTTCTTAGTAAATCTGGCCCTTAGTGTCACTAGAGACTGGACGGGGCTTGATGACATAATTCATAGTTGCCGACTCTCCCGGAATGTCCGGGAGACTCCCAAAGTTCTCCCGGTATTCCGGAACAGTCGGCATATCTCCCACAAGGGACTTGAGGCTCATGGTTTTCATGAAACCACGGCCTCAAGTCCTGCCCCCCTGCCTGGCAACACTAGTATNNTTGCCGTCTCTGCCGGAATGTCCGAGAGACTCCCGAAATTGAGGCAGTTCTCTAATGCAAATTGCGTCATCAAGCCCCACCCCCATCCCTATGAAATCCCGAAAGGGGTAATTGATAGTCAAGGGGCAGGGCTTAATAACGTAATTTGCAAAAATTGCACCGTTAAGCCCTGCCCCTGCATGTATCTATGGCTTCCCTCCGGGATCTCCCAGAGGGAAGCTTTTAAAAGTCGGCAACCCTGACATAGTTTGCATCATAAAACCCCGTTCCCATAGCAACATCTATATCTTCACTCCATGGTCAGCAACCCTGCAGTATCTGTGCGCAGCCAAAGCGCCACATCTAGGGGGACGCCATTCAGAGCTGGGCCCTGTCTCCTTTCTATAGGGCCCGAGTCAATCTCCTTGCACCCCTGCCTCCGCCATGGAAGATTGGTCCTACAAGCGCACAGCAGCCCGGGACATCATTAGGGAGACAGGGGCCCAGGCTTGTTTTGATAGCACGTTACAAAGGAAGGTGAACTTTGACCCCGCACAGCACAGGCTCAGGTTGAGGAGCTGGCCGGATGCCATGGCTGTCACAGAAAATGGATGGGATCCTGAGCACTTCAATGGAAGGATAAGACACAGTGTTCCCACTTCCTCTGCCCTTTCTTCCTCCTCCTGAATGTCACCTTGCAAGGATTGTGTAACTTGGCAGCGGTGAAAAGAGCGGCCTGGCTGTGGCAGGAAAGCGAGACGCTGCTCATTTAACCTCAGCTTTTCATGTGAGGGAACAGCTTCTGCCCAATCTCCAGGAGGAAAAGAGGTTCCAGCGTTTCTCTTTAAAGGAAAAAAAACCCCACCCAACATATTCTTGTGTTTAATACAGTATAACTATAGTGCTAGAAATAACCCTTTACCTCAGGCTTGCCGACTTTATAAAGCTTCCCTGCGGGAGAACCCGTAGGGAACCCATAGATTACTGCAAGGGGGTGGGGCTTAATGGCACAATGTATGCAAATCACGTCATTAAGCCCTACCCCTGCCAAGCACTCATGCAATCACTAGTGTTTCAAGGGATGGACTGAGCTTGATGACATCATCAAGCCTCGCCCATCCCTAGTAACGCTAGGGATTACAATAGATATTAATAGCTGGTCGGGGCTTTGTGGGAGATTTGCCGGATCTCCCGGGAGAACTGCCCAAATTTCGGGAGTCTCCCGGATATTCCAGGAGAGTCGGCAACCCTAAAGTAACCCTTTACCTCAGGCTTGCCAACTTTATAAAGCCATACAGGCCTGCAGGGGGTGAGGCTTAATGTCATAATTTATGCAAATTGTGTCTGAAGCCCCGCCCCCTGACCAGAAATGCCCCTCCCGGAATGTCCGGGAGACTCACAGAATTCGGGCAGCTCTCCCAGTATCCCGGAATAAAAAATATATATTCATTTATTTTTATTTATTTTTTTGAACCAACATGCATTATTTTCATACCTTTAGTGAAGCGATGGCAAGGTTAAATGCTACCTTGATCGCCCGATTGATCCTGATGTTGCTGGTGCAAATAAGAAGTACATTTGTCGTGCTTACGCAAACCTTACACGACATTACTGTAAACGGCTACTTGAGTTCACCTCTTCCTGCCATGATAATTCCCCTTCGCTCGCAGCCAAGCACAGCAGAGCGTTGTGTTTTGAATCACTGCATTTGCATGAGCTGCGCATGTACAATACAAAAATGCCCAGAGGTGATGTTTCCTACCCCACGTCTAAATACCAGCGCAATAGTAACGCTGGTCAGTATCTGTGTAATAATATAATAATAATAATAATATAATAGT
>WWET01003314.1:95303-112692 GCA_011038615.1 Limnodynastes dumerilii | reverse complement strand
GCTTGGTGCTATATAAAAACTGATAATAATAATACTGGTTTTTAGAATTGTGAAGCATTACATTAGCTAATATTGCTATATAAAAACATGTTAAATAATAAGCAAATCAAAATGATATTTATAGTTTATTAATATTTAATATACAGATACAAGATATATATATGTATAACACAAAGTATCCGGCCTCGGGCTCGGTGACATAGGTCCGGAGTCACAGTTAAGTAGCTTTCATCTTACGTACGTTGTTTTAGGAATTGAGCTATTACGCATACGTACTAGCTTATTTCCGCTATGTATCATTTCTGTACGTAGATTGCGCAAGCACTGTCTCAATCTGGACCATGATCTCTGCTGCTCTTTGCTAGGTTTGTCAGTGTAAGAGGAGAGAGAAGCTGCCGGGCAATGATTCCACCTATACAAATAACATAACACATTATCCACACATCAGTGTATTATTCTCACAGTGCTTTATATTATTGCTAAAAACAAACACGACAGGAGATCGGAGCTCTCGTATCTGCAGGGGTCACAGCATTAAGTCTGTCACACCCTGCTGCTGCACAGTCCGAGGCATTGCTATAGAGCCCAGTGTCACACCGGCCGCTGGGTTACTGGGGAAATCTTTGGTGGTCTCCGTTTCCCAATGACTCTGCACCCTACTACATCCCAGGCAGTGGGGTCCCTAACAGTAGTTCATGCAGCTCTGCCCATTATTTTGGGTGGCAAGGGGCTGGCTTTGTGGTAAGACATAGACTATTTAGGTGACCCAACTTCTGCATTTCCCAGTGGGCCGTTCACACCCCAGCATGACACAGGAAATTCTCAGTCCCTTTATATAGAGAGAGGGGTAATAATAAGGAGTGTAGCAGCCACTGCAGCTATCCCATACTTAACACTGATACAGCCAATAGCTTTATCACAACTGTGTCAGTGCCGACACCTTTTTAATAACATTTCTATATCGGAATGGTTGCAGTGCCCGGTATTCTTATTTTGACAAGGGAGGGTTAGGGTTAGGCTGCGAAAGGATGAGAGTTAAGCTTAGGCTACAGGACGGGGATGGTTAGGGTTAGGGTTGCAGAGAGGGAAGGGTTAAGATTAGTCTGTGGTGCGAGGATGGTTAGGATGAGGGTAGGGTTAAGGTTAGGCTGTGGAGGGGGGAGAATTAGGGTTAGGGGAGGATTAGTGTTAGGCTGCAAAGAAGGGAAGGATAAGGATAAGGTTAGGGCTAAGGAAAGGTTAAAGCTAAGTTGTGGGAAGGGGGCGCTGATGGTTAGGTTAGGTTTGCGGAACAGTGATGGTTAGGGTTAGGCTGCAGAGAGGGAGGGTTAAGGTTACGTTGTGGATGATTAGGGTGAGGGTAGGGTTAAGATTAGGCTGCAGGGTGGGAATGGTTATGGTTAGGGGAGGATTAGGGTTAGGCTGTGGAGAGAGAAGAGTTAAGGTTAGGGTTAGAAGAGGGTTGAAGTTAAGTTGAGGGAAGAGGATGGTCAGGGTTAGGAGGGGGTTAAGGTTAGGTTGCGTAACAGGGATGGTTAGGATTAGGATACAGAAAACCTGCCTGTTGCCATTTAACTGTTTGGAGACACAGGAACAATGCTTTCTCACTGGAAACTGGTGGAAACAATGAAAGAGATTGCCGCAAAGTGAATTTATATTCAGATCAAATACAGATCATCAGAGCAGTGAACTACACCCAATAATAGCTACCACCAACCGCTCTGCAGACAAGGGGTGCGGTGATCCTTTGTTATTTATTGTTGGGGGGGATATTTTCAGCGTAGACCTATAGCTGTTTCACAGAATGCAGCCTTTAATCTGTGTGAGGGTCTGATAGAAGGCTTGTACAGGTGCAGCGTGTTTTTCAGTTTAAGGCTTTGGCTGTGATGCAAATATTTGACATTTCAGCTGGAAATATCTTGTCTTTTGGTTAAAACTTTGCATTCGGACACTGAATATCAAAACCCAGCTCACGGTTTTCCAACATTAAAATATAAACTGTTTTACAGCGACACCACTGAGATGACGAACCACATGTACCCTACAGATCTCCACACCTCATGTACCCTACAGATCTCCACACTCATGTACCCTACAGATCTCCACACCTCATGTACCCTACAGATCTCCACACCTCCATGTACATACAGAATTCCACACCTCCTGTACCCCACAGATCTCCACACCTCATGTACCCTACAAATCTCCACACCTCATGTACCCTACAGATCTCCACACCTCATGTACAATACAGATCTCCACACCTCATGTACCCTACAGATCTCCACACCTCATGTACCCTACAGATCTCCACACCTCATGTACCCTACAGATCTCCACACCTCATGTACCCTACAGATCTACACACCTCATGTACCTTACAGATCTCCACACCTCATGTACCTTACAGATCTCCACACCTCATGTACCCTACAGATCTCCACACCTCATGTACCCTACAGATCTCCACACCTCATGTACCCTACAGATCTCCACACCTCATGTACCCTACAGATCTCCACACCTCATGTACCCTACAGATCTCCACACCTCATGTACCCTACAGATCTCCACACCTCATGTACCCTACAGATCTCCACACCTCATGTACCCTACAGATCTCCACACCTCATGTACCCTACAGATCTCCACACCTCATGTACCCTACAGATCTCCACACCTCATGTACCCTACAGATCTCCACACCTCATGTACCGCACAGATCTCCACACCTCATGTACCTTACAGATCTCCACACCTCATGTACCGCACAGATCTCCACACCTCATGTACCCTACAGATCTCCACACCTCATGTACCCTACAGATCTCCACACCTCATGTACCCTACAGATCTCCACACCTCATGTACCCTACAGATCTCCACACCTCATGTACCCTACAGATCTCCACACCTCATGTACCCTACAGATCTCCACACCTCATGTACCCTACAGATCTCCACACCTCATGTACCCTACAGATCTCCACACCTCATGTACCCTACAGATCTCCACACCTCATGTACCCTACAGATCTCCACACCTCACCTCAGATCTAGATGATGATTGCTATCTGATTGGTTGCTATGGGCAGCACCTCCCATTATAAAAACTTCTTTAATGAAACTTCTTTTCACGTTATGTAGGCGGGGGTTTGTATATAAAGTGTACAGTATGGGCGTGCTTAGCTACGTAAATACGTGTTGCCCATACGTACGTGAGCGGATCACAACGGTTACATTGCCAAGAGTTAAGGTAGGGTTAGGAAAGCGTATATTGGACAAAATACATACATTCAAGGGGTGTGACAAGGGGATTGTATAGAAGGTACGCACGAGTAAATACGCTACGCAAGAAAACGTATTGCAAACGTGGTTCTGGATCTACCGCATTGTTGTTCCATAACCATCCTTGGAGATGTGTTATTTGTGTATGTCGGAATTTAGGCTTTATTCCCTCACATCCGTTGCACCAAGTTCCTGAAACGTTCTTACTCCATATAACGATGAATACCGCTGTCTCTTTTCTTCTTGCTAAACATTTGCGTGTTGTTTGGGAGTCACTGACATGCAGAAGGCATAATGAAAGTATTATCCATTAGTTGGGGTCACTAAAACCTTTATTTATTTGTATAATTTGTCCCCATGAGGTGGTGTCTGTATTTGGCACAGATTGAGAAGCTGACACCACACACATTTAGGCTGTTTGCTTAGCTAATGCCATTCTCCTGAACGCATTGTTCCAGCAACAATTATTCCCTCGCTTGTGTGAATCCATTACTGAACGTGAATGAAGCCAGGCACAGTCATGTGACTCAGACACACACCTGTATGGGTCACCACGCCTCAGAATATTGACTATATTTAGGGTTTCAGAAGAATTCTAGAAAGCTTCTAAACAGACCATGAATACACACACACAATTCTAACGGCTGTTGTTGTGTTATTGTTTTCTTTATGTGAGAATGGTCATCTGCGTCATGTGAGCGAAACCCTTCGAGTATTATATCGGGAGCAGGTAAACGGAACCAAAACAATTCTGACTCAGAAGTCGTCCTCTTTTTCATCTGCGCTGGAATGAACATGTGATAATTGTATAGATAAACCCTCGCACAGGGTGATAACTCCTTCATGACTAAAAAACCTTGGAAATGACATTTTTATTTTTGCTGTTAGGATTATATACATATATATACTATACCTAGGCCTCTGTGAGCTTCTCTAACTCTGGGAGTGCCGCCAACCACTATAGTTTTATATATATATATATATTTTGATAGGGTCGTTTTCTCCTAGCCAGTGACAAACTGGGATTTCGATTGTTTTGAGCTGAAAATTACCCCAACCCTTCCCCTAATTCTAACCCTAACCCTCCCCTTCCATTACCCTTACTCTAACCTTCCCTTCCCTGCAGCCTGACCCTAACCCTCCATCTCCCACAGCCTGACCCTAATTCTCATTTCCCTGAAGCCTGACCCTAACCCTCCATCTCCCACAGCCTGACCCTAACCCCCCCTTCCCCGCAGCCCGACCCTAACCCTGGAGAGGTTATTCACCTTTCCCGTGGTGCAGGTCCTGCGGTAGCGGCGGTGTTTCCGAAAACTAATGAGTGAGTATACTGATCGGCATATTCACCCATTCTGAAAAAAAAATAAAAAATGGAGGGGGTATTTGAAATAGGGACATCCAAAAATTAACTTTTGGATGCCCCTATTTCGGAAATCCCTCATTCTATGCGTGGACTGCAACCGATTTAACATTTACCCTTCCCCTCAAAGGGGCAGATCCAGAACAACGCTTCTGTGCGAATTTACGCGTGGCGGACACGTAAAATCACGTTTTTGTATGTACTGCACATGCGCACGACAGATAATACGCTACTTAATGTGAGCGTATGGGTCATTTACGTTTTTGCTGCGTAAATTTTACGTGTAGCAAAAGTACGTCTAAAATACGCAATGTAGGCGGGGGATTTCATTTAAAGTGTACAGTATGGGCGTGCTTAGCTGCGTAAGTCTGTGTTACCCATCCGTACGTGTGCGCACGACAGTTACACGGCCAAAAGTTAAAAGTTGGAAAGCGGAACTCGGTCAAAATACGTACATTCAAAGGGTGTGCCAAGGGGAGTGTATAAAAGGTACGGACGCGTAAATACGCTACGCTAGTAAACGGATTGCAAGCGGCGTTCTGGATCTACCCCAATGTTCCGAAATATAGAGATGTCACCATTACATTACTTCCTCCCTCCAATTTGCCCACTTCCTGTTCAGTGATCATTACAGACTTGCAGCCAGCTTATAATAATCACTGAACAGGAAGTGGGCAAATTGGAGGGAGGAAGTGATGTCATTGTGAAATCTCTCTATTCCTGGACATTGTACAGTCCGGGAACGTTAGTCCTCTGGACGACGGTCTCAATTACCAGACTGTCCGAAGTTATTATTATTATTATTATTATTATTCAAGATATCGGGCTTCATCTAGACTTCTGGGACTGGTTCTGTGTGCCGTAAAAATGATCCTGGGTTTTGCTGGAGCCCCTGATGGTGGTGATAGACATTGCGGAAGATGTGTAGCAGGTTGTGAAACAGGTGACAGCCCCGGCGACAACCGAGGAGAAGCCAGGCACAGACACAGACACAGTACACAGACAGGCGCAAAACTATAGGGGGCTGCAGCTGTTACAGGGCCTGTAGCAAAGGAGGGCCTGGGGCAGCTACTCCTCAGACTCTATAAGTAAGCTGTCAGTGGTTAAAAACAGCGCTCTGCTTCTCACAATGTATTTATAAACAGCTGAGCTTCTTTCACGCAGACAGGTTCACTCAGCCCCGCCCCCAGTGCCGCATGACTCCGCCCAGTTCCATCCAGCCACACTCGGGCCCCGTCTCCTTGCTATAGGACCCGAACCTATCATATAGATCAGGGATACCTCTCCGGGTGTTGTGGAACTACAAGTCCCAGCATGCTTTACCTGCAAAAGCATAGCTGGTACCTGACAAGGTTTGATGGGAATTGTAGTTTCGCAACACCTGGAAAGCCAGGTTTGCCTATCCCTGATATAGAGGATGTGCAGGGATTCCGGACAGAAGAATACCAGACTATTCTGGAATACAAGACATAGGTTACCAGCATGCTAAGTGGCAATGATCCGATATGTTGAGTGGGTGGTAGCAAGGATTGCTGAGCAGATATATTCCCAGGGAACGCAGCACGATGTTCAGGTGTGCTGAGAATGCTGGAAGATGTTTAGGAATGCTGAGCAGATATATTCCACAGGGATTGCAGCAAGATTTTCAGAAAGGCAGTGAGCCTACACTCTGGCAGCGAGAGAGCTTGCTGGTGTTGCACAGGTAAACTAGCAGCTTAATCAGGAACAGAGAACAGGTCAGATATGTGACACAGGGAAAGGATTAATTCATAATTCATATTTCTCTGCTACTTTTCTCTCTTTACTCTTGAATATTTACTGAGCCTCCCGTGGCTTTATAACGTTAAAAACCAGTGACACATTTATGAGTTCATCTGTGGTATAAATCAGCCGAGTTATGACATTTATTTACAAAAATATATATATAAATATGTGTTTTATAGCAGTGTCCAGATGTAAAGTTGCACAATTTCGGTTAAAAAGAGCAGAGAAACGATTCCTGAAAATAATTCATGTGTAGATTATGGTATTATTGCTGTTTAGCCTTAATGACGGCTCAGATAGTTTGTGCTTTAAGTAGTTTGTAGTAGTGATCAGTATTGGGTGTTCCCTCTTAGCTTATACTGTGTATCCAGACTAAGAGGAAACACCCACGTGTCAGCCCCACCAATCTGTTGGATATTGCCATTGGTTTTAATGCAGGGTTGCTGACACGCATGAAAATGATCAAGGGCCCACACTATATTGTATGCTTTGGAGGAGGATATCGGTCCCTAACATTCATCCTACTGCATTGCAGTGGAGATCTGCAATGTGTGGGGGCCTATTTTCAGATGGAGGCCTGGGGCTATAGCATTGATAGTCTGGCCCTGCATACTTGGAGAGCTGACAGCTTCTTTCACTCTTTTGCCCTGTCCCTAGTACCGCATGACTTTGCCCAGTCCTACCCATCCAGACTGGGGCCCCGCTTCCTTGCAATGGGGCCCAAACTTGTCACATTCCACCCCTGCTTATCAACAGAATATGTGTCTATTTTTTTTAATAGCTCTCGACAATGATACAGTCAACTTTCCGGAAACTGCGACTGACTCCATAATCTAGAAACATATTGAATGTGAAAATAAGTCTATGGCCCGTATTCAGACTTGCGTTATCTCTCTCCCGCCCATTCCTTAAATAAGCGTTTACTGGGCAAGCGTTTCGCTACGTAGATTGCGTACATGCGGCCTTTAAGACCGCGTGTACGCAATCGGCTACGTAAATAGCGTACAAAAATTACTACGCATGTCCAGTAACTTCAAACGCTTATTTATGTACGGACGGGCAGAGAAAACGCAAGTCTGAATACGGGCCTACGTTCTATCGTTCAGATGCATAAAAAATTTTGTGCGCAATTGCGATTGTGACGACTCCACTGGAACAATCCGCCTTTTGTACAAATAGGGACAGATTTACTAACCGGCTGAAAAGGAAAAGTGGAGATGTTGCCAATAGCAACCAATCAGATTCTAGCTGACATTCTCTAATATGCAACAGGAAAGTGAGAAACAGAATCTAATTGGTTGCTATGGACATCTCCACTATTATGGAGTTTAGTAGATCTAGCCCTGCCGGGCTTATTCAGAATTGCAATCTGCATACAAAAAGCAAATACAATTGCGCCTATACCCACAGCCGTAAGCTGCGTCTCCGGTTCTGTAAAGGTATGGAGAGACGTGTGCATATGCATTTGTATTATACAGAGCCTTTAACACAAAGGCTGCCTTGATACCTCCTGTATTCCTCCACAGAGCTCTCATTCATTCTCCTGCTGACTCTACGGGTCTTTCCACCAATGGAAATATTTACCTTTCATCACCATTTTATTTTCTGAGTCTCCGATCAGCCTCTCCTGTTAAGATCTTGTTCCTTCAACAGCTTCATATTAGAACATGGGGGTGGAAGAAAACCTTGCCCTTGTTTAGATCACAGGAAAACAGGACAGTCTGGATGCTGGGACAGGTTAATGAGTTCTTAGAACTATTCAGGGGTCAAATATTTGAAACCACAGCTTGCAGAACAAAGTGACACAGTAATAAAGAGATAAACAGCCAGGTGTTGTGAAAACTACAATCCCCACCATGCTTTGCCAGGTATTAGCTATGTCTATGTTGTTAGAGCATGCTGGGAGACGTAGTGTGACATGCTTGCCAAACTGTCCTTTTAGAGAGACAGCGGCGTTCCCGATACTGCTGTCTCTACAAAGAGTCCAACAGCCATAGGTAAGTTTTCTTGACTCTAACCGTAACCATCCCCTTCTCGCAACCTAACCTTAAGACTCCTAACCCTAGCCATCCTCATCCAACAGCCTAACCTTAACCCTCCTCTAACCCTAGCCATCCTCATCCAACAGCCTAACCTTAACCCTCCTCTAACCCTAGCCATCCTTATTCAACAGCCTAACCTTAACCCTCCCATAATCCTAGCTATCCTTGTCCAACAGACTAACCTTAAACCTCCCCTACCCTTAGCCATCCTCGTCTAACAGCGGCCTAACATTAACCCTCCCCTAACCCTAGCCATCCTCATCCAACAGCCTAACCTTACCCCTCCCCTAACCCTAGCCATCCACCAACCTTAACCCCCCCCCTGTCCCGCAGCCTAACCTTAACCCTCCCCCTCTCTGCAGCCTAACCCTAACCAGGAAAGTGCACCTTGAAGAAATGACAAAATTCCACATTGTTGCCGTTTCTTCGGCATTGATACATATGTGATTGCTGTATTAATGTCAAAATGTGATTATTCCCCATTATGTGCTCGGGGAATACAGGACGTCTTCTCTTCTCTTCTGGTATGAGTCTGGATGCAGCCATTGTTTTCTATGCCTGTATATATCCAGTATTTGTTAGTTCTTTGCTTGCTGATAAGAAGCATTTGTGTATACAAAAGGCTCTTGATAGTGAGGGCCACATGAGTGCACATTGATTTACAGATTGTAGAGGACAGAAAAGCAGGTGATAAGCTCTAGGATTTCGGATCATTGCAGATAAGGGGAAGCCTGGAGGGCGGTGCAGGGAGCTGCAGGTATCACATGGAGACCGGGGCTGTGGGGGATGGAGTGACGGAGATGCGGGAGATGGCAGATAAGCTTCATTTTACCTGACTGACAGGAGCAGAGCAATGTTTAGGGTGTTTATTCCACAACACCGATCGCTTGTCTCAGCAGGTGGACGGAAAGGATCCTGTATGTGTCTTATTTATGTAAGGGATCCCTCAGAAGCTCCAGATGAGCTCCATGCAATAAGGTATAAGCAGTGGCTGCAAGAATGAGTGTGACATATGAGCAGGGTTTCCCACTCTCCCGGAATTTGAGCAATTCTCCCGGGAGAGCCGACAAATCTCCCGCAGGGGACTTGAGGCTGTGATTTCATGCAAACCACAGCCTCAAGTCCCGCCCCCTGCCTAGCAACACTACCATTCATAGTATTAAAAGGGACTGGGTGGGGCTTGATGACATACTTAGCATCATCAAGCCCGCCCCCACCCCTAGTAACACTATAAAAACATTGATGGTCAGGGGTGGGGCTTTAGAATGCCATTTGCATAAATCGTGTCATTAAGCCCCACCCCCAAACCAACCTCTAACACTTCCCACCAGGTTCTCCCAGTGGAAAGCTTTGAAAAGTCAGCAACCCTGCATATGAGCCCACTGATCCAGGGGTCTTGCTCCTCAGTTTCCAACTGTCAGTTACTATGGTAACCACCTTTGTTGAAGAGGCAAATCGTTTTTTAAATATGAGTTAAGTCATTTCACCAGGTGAGTGACAGTTGGCGCCTCAGGAGCGGATTATATTGTACCTAATGGAATGGGTCATGTTGGAAGATCTGAAGTATCCAACAAAAAAGTGTGCTGCTTTGCTGCTCCCAACCCTCTTTTAGGCCAAAAACATAAATTTTTGCCATATTATTAGCATTTCCATAAAGGTGATGGATTTCTAAGAAGTATCACTAACGGCTATAATAAAGTTGTGTTATTCTAATGCCACATGTTTCTCTAAGAGGTTCGTGGAAAAGGGAACAGTAGCCAAACAAACTACCTATTATGCAATGGAAACATTAACTAAGCACACACCTCTGCGCCACACGTAATAAAACATTGACACAAGTAACATTTGGTCCTGGACTCCATCCTAGTGAATACATTTATACTCCAGAAAAGTTATGAAGGGTTAGAAGTTTTATTATTGGAGATTATGAGATTTTTTTGGCCGGGACTTTGTTTTTCTGACTGCAAAGTTTCAGGTTTCGAGGTATGTATTTTTAGATGATTACCATAGCACAGACTACTTTAGCTCTTTTCAACAGTCTTTATTTCTAATGTGGAAAACCTGAGGTTTGAGCTCAATTTCATTGTATGAATCTGTCTGGTTTGCAAACATATAGGAGTTCAAGATGGCTGTCCAAGTAACAAGATGGCTGTTGTATGGTCTCACAGCATGTAGTCTAGACCTGTTCACAAATAGGCTGATGCTAGTATCCCAGTATATAGGAGCATAAGATGGCTGCCCTGGTCTCCCAGTGGAACATAAAATGGCTGTTATGGTCTAATAGTATACAGGAGCATAAGATGGCTGCTCTGGTCTCCCAGTATATAGGAGCATAAGATTGCTGCCCTGGTCTCCCGTGGAACATATGATGGCTGTTATGGTCTCCCATATGGCAGACCCTCCAACATGACCCATTCCATTAGGTACAATATACTCCGCTCCCGAGCTTCGAACTGTCAGTTACCTGGTTTTAATGAATTAACTGAAATTTGAAAAAAAAAAATTCTCTTTAATAGAGATGGTTACATAGTAACTCAGGGTTGCCGACTCTCCCGTAATATCCGGGAGACTCCTGAAATTTGGGCAGTTCTCCCAGGAGAGCCGGCAAAGCTCCCGCAAGCCACAACATGCTATAAATTACTACTGTAATGCCTAGCGTTACTAGGGATGTGCAGGGCTTGATGATGTCATCAAGCCCCGCCCATCCCCTGAAATGCTAGAGATTACAGGAGTGATGCAAATTGCGTCATTACGCCCCGCCCCTTGAAAAAATCTATGGCTTTCTTCCGGTTCTCCTGGAGAAAAGCTCTAAAAAGTCGGTAACCCTGTCGTAACTTGACCGTTGGAAACTCAGAAGCAGAGCATTTTGTACCTAATGGAGTGGGTCATGTTGGAGGGCCTGAGATGGCTGCAACTTTCTCTGCTTGCATATCTGAGTACGTGTCATTGGCTGCACTCACCTTCTAACAAACACATGCCCGTGGCCCATGCTTTCCTAGAACACATAGGTTCAGCATACTCTCCATGACCCGTTCCATTAGGTACAAAACACTCTGTTCCTCAGTTTTCAACTGTCAGTTACTATGGTAACCACCTTTGTTGAAGAGGCAAATAGTTTTTTTTTTTTTTTTATATCAATTATTTAAACCAGGTGAGTGACAGTTGGAAGCCCAGGAGCGGATGAAATTGTACCTAATGGAATGGATCATGTTGGAGGGTCTGAGGTCGCCTGATCTTCCAGAATGCATAAGCACAAAATGGCTGCCCTAGCCTCTAAGTATGCATGAGCACAAGAGGTTTGTTCCTGGTTTGTACAAAACGTCCATACCTGCTCTACCAACATGCAGGGAACACAAGGTTTTTGCTATCTCTCAGGATATAGAGAAGATGGACGCATTTCCTCTTTCAGAGAGGAGTTTTGAGAATATTCAGGCACAGGGGCAGAGGAGGTTTTGCTGTATGGTCTAGTGGCTCCTTTTTTTGCACTCAGCAGGTGTCTATTCCTAACATTATACTGCTCCCCCCAACTCCATGGTCCAGATTTACTGAGCTGCAGGTTTGGAAAAGTGGAGATGTTGCCTATAGCAACCAATCAGATTCTAGCTCTCACTTTCTTTTTACATACTAGAGAATGTCAGCTAAAATCTGATCCCAAATATTTTATTTCTGCAAACTCTGCAAAAAGACCCTTCCAGCAGCTTTCTTTAAAGTTACCTGACTTATGATTTTAAAAATAAACCAAATAATAATGATAATTCAATTGGAACGCATCTAGTGTAAAATCACTTGCGTACGTAATTCTGGATCTACCCCAATGCCACCACAGATGATCAATTTGAAAGTGGGTGTTCCCTTTTAGTCAATGTACACTACAGGCGTTCCCTCTCTCTGCTCACCCATACAATTGATTGGATAATGCAGCCTTATACTTGTGCATCTATTCAATTTTTTTGCTTCATTTTTTGTCTATTTAGGAAAAAAATAATGCAGCTATCTTGTCAAAGAAAATCAAATAAAACTTAAATCCTGTGGTCAAAAAATGCTTCGTTCTAAGCAAAATGCAGAAGTGCTGACTAAGAAGAGAAGATATTTATATAAACCATGGTATAAAAATAAAATTACCTCACAAAACCAAGAAGGCAGCTGACAGGGCATGTTGTGTGTTATGGTACCATAAAGGCTAGAGAAACACAAACAGATTAATCCTACTATACCTGGTACAAATAAATATTTGCATTTAATTTGCTGTCCTAAAGCATCTTAGAATTTCCGGAAGATGTTCCTGAACCTGTCTTTATTCAAAATGGCTGCCAGCAACATTAAAGACAGGAGAGCAATGAATAGGTGGACAATGACCAATTATCTTTAGCAGAAATCTTGCCCGACTGGAGCTGCCGTGACCACCAACTAGTTTTATTCAGATTATTATAAATTCCAGTTCAGGGAAACAAGCTCAACTTTCTGCCTCAAAGAGGACTTTCTGCATCAATCCAATTAAAATAAAAAGCACACACAGCTACTCATACACAAATTCCCTGGCATTTGCACCAGTGTTATTTCTGGAACGATGTCACCAAACAAAAGGGTCTTTATTTTCAGATGACATCACTTACAGGAAGAACTTCTCCCGAGTCTTGCATTCTGTCATCTGTGGTCATTAAGTGTGGATTAAAAATGATTAACTGGAAATAAGGGAACACACAGTAAAGGACTTTGTGTTTGAAGTTGAATGTTAGAAGCCACAAGAACTGCTGTCATCATCCCACAAGGGCACCAGTCACCTACACATTTATACGCACTCAAAATGGAGGAAGCCATTTTGAGTGCGCCAACCCAATATTACACCCACCAATTTACTAAATACTAAAACAGCACTGGGGCATAACACAATATATAAAAGTGTCTTAGAACAGTGTTTCCTAACGAATGGAGAATCCAAACGCATGATTATTTATATTAGTTTAGGCCACAAAATGGCTGCCTCCATTGTATGTTATTGACAGGCACACTTTAAAGTGAGGGTTTTTTTTGCCATGTGTTTTATGCTAGATCGGACCAGTCCAGAACCATGTCATATCCTTGATAGCTGATTAGCTAAACAGTACAAGTGAGCGCCCCCCGTAGGGGGGGATCAGCAAAGCCTCAACTCCTGAACACACAAGCCGGTGCAGGGGATTAGCTGAGCAGCGGCGGCTTCTATGCTCCGCAGATAGAAATGCCAAGGGGTAGCACCAGGACTGATGCTAGAGAATATTTGTTGTTCACATTATGGACCTTATACTGTAACATGATAAGAGACCAATTTAGTCAGCAGCTTTAAATCCACAGGCTGTATTTTTTTTCATTAAGCCTCTTGCCTGTGGATTTCCCTTCCACTATTCGCTCCTTCTTAAATGCTGGTTATCACGTAGACAGCACAAGTGTTGATAACAGACTAGACCAGGTACTGCACAATCAACAGGCACTCGAGGTGTAGCGAAATTTCAATTCCCAGCATGCTTCAACAGCAACGGCATAGCGGACACCAGGCATAGCATAATGGGAGTTTCCCAACACCTGGAGCGTGCCAATGTATGCCTATGTCTGGGCAAGACCCTCATTTCATTTATCCTTGGCTTTATATTCAGTTTAAAGCAGATAGAAGAGAGACCAACAATCAACCAGGGTGCATTCCAGAATATGACTCAGGAATCTGCACAGACTCCCCATGTAGGGATCCAGGCTTGGAAAACCCCCTCAGCTCACGCCAATTTATTACGAGCCTCAAAATACGTTTATCTTTGTTTAAGAGTAACTTTCTCTTTCACTTATCCAAATATTGACTCATAACTATAAGCTGTAATTCCTCCATTGCTACTATATATTTCTATGGACGTGTTACCTCTGCTTGCAAAAAAAAAAACCCCAAAGACATAACAAAATACATATTCACCAACCACAATTCAATATGGTCTATCCAGGTACAGCACTGTTCTGTGTAGTAGTGCCTTTGACTCAGCTCCTCCTGGGTGGGGTTACCTCTACCTGTCCTATACCTTTCCTGGAAAAACTCCAAAACATACATTCTAATGATACTGCCTTAAGCTGACCATGCACTAGAGCGATTACTGGTCTGATCACCCAGCCATCAAGTGATTGGTCCAATAAACTCTGTAGTGTATGGCCAATTTTTTTTTCAACGGTGGTAAAACACATCCAAAATACTTGGGTCCAGTCATTTTTTTTCTTATAGCATGCATAAAATAGATCACATCCAGCTGCTCCTCCTGGGCGGAGTTACCTCTACCTGTCCATTATTATTAGCGAGTACAGCTGCAATACAGTAATAAAAGTTCTGCATTCTGCAAGCGACGTGGAGCTGTCATTACTATATTGCTGTTATAGTGGTAATTAGGCATCCTATAAAGTATCTTGTGCCAGGAGGCCCAGCCTATCATTGCAGAGACTGACAGGAGGCCTGTGCATCCAATCAGCTGCAAGTGCCTCCTGTCAATTTCTGAAGCCCCTCCCTCTTCTGCCAGGCTTATCGGTCCTAGCAGGAGACGCGAGTGGCAGCAATATTGGGACCTTTCCCTAGTGGGAAATTGTCCAGTTTATTGGGACACCTCCAGCTGGGACCAATAATCAGACCAGTGTAGGGCCAGCTCTATCTTAGAGCGTGCCTTGTTTAATGGAACCTCTATTCAGGAAACATTATCTCAGACACAAAGTTCTAACCATACGCCGCAAGCCTACAAACATCACCCTGTTTGCAGTAATTCATTACATGTAACTTAAAGGCTTGGCTTTCATCTGGTTATTTTTATCTTTAATAATGCAGATCTTCATGTACTATAGCATGCTTTTCCATTTACCAGAACATGACCAACGTAGGAGTGTGAAATGTACAATTTAGCCTCAAAACATGTGATTCTGATTGGCCTTACTGAAGGGTACGATCACATGACCACATTCATGCACCAAATTGTTCACACTCACCATTTGTTAAGTTTAACCTAAAAAATTATCATCAGGGACCTGGGGCCGTATTTTTTATTTTATGTACGCGATTGTATGCACGGCCGGAGCAAGCTCTATCCGTGCGATTCTTGATAACCGCGCCTCCATGCGCTCCTTTAAATGTCTCCCCCCACCCACTTTTATGTAAATTTTCCCATGTGTCGGATTTCCGTGCGTATGTCCCCAAGTGAGATTCACATGTACGTCCGTTAGGCGCTTACGTGAGTACAGTCATCGTAAATAGCGTAACTAAAGTTACTACGCATGCGCAATTGATCCAATCCTAAAAATACGCACGTAACTACCCTCAAAAACGGATCTCTGAATACGGCCCCTGATCTCAAATTAATAACATTAGGAGACCCCCACTGGGGGGGTGGGGTTAGGCATGCAGATAAGGTAGAGTTGGCATAAGCAGTCCAATCATGTGAGAGGGGAGTGACCTGTGAGTTCACCACCCTATCACATGCAGACTCAGAGGTCTGGATCAGATCTGAGGTTTTGATTGGCTGCTACAAGCCACCACTTATCTTTCCAGCCTCCAAGGCCAGAATGCAGATTATTCATTAGGATTCATAATTTGCAAAAAAAAAATCAGAGAACATTTAAACACTTAAATTTCAGGGTATTTTATTTCACAATTGGCAAGTCTGAGTAAAATAGCAGACCCCAATTGCACATTAAAAAATATACTTTAAAAAAAAAAAATTACAACAAAAACAAAGATCCTCAGTCATTTCTTTTACAAGAAACATTCTTGAAACAAAATTTACACCAAGCTTTTTACAAAGCATGTTAAAAAAATAGTCCACATCTGCGCCATTTCAGACAGAGTACGCCACGCTGAATTGCTACCAAAAGAGTCTTCGGACATTAGTAATAAAAGGCAGTTTCTTCTCATTAAGAGTCTTTAAAAGGAAAAAAAAAATGATAATAACTTAATGTTTGCAAAATAAGACTTTTGAAAACAGGAGTCTTGTACAGTGGCGTCAATGGTTCGTACCTTCAGCACATTAGTGTAACAATCACTAGAGATCCTTCAGAATTTTTGCTGCACTTAACAGAAAAAGTGTCCAGTCCCAACGTCTGAAAGTTAATGAGTAATCCCAACAAGGCAGCGACTTCCTTCAGTCAGTATTCATTTCACAAGGATTTAATCCTTTATTTTTTGCATCTAGATATATCCTTTCAAAGTCTCTATAACGGGGTGCACACCCCAAACGGGGCTCACCAAAGTGCATGCGTCCGGTGAACAAGAATTCCCCCAATCCAGATTTAACGCCGCATTCTAGCGGGGTCCCGATACGTCCTTCCCAGCCTTGCCCTTCTTTGCTAGGTAGAAATATCTTGCTTTTCTGTCTGTAAAGTTTATTCACGGAGACATTTATAATGGATTCTTGTTGTTCAATGTCATTCGTGACTTCTGTAATGGAACCTCTGACAACTAAAGATAAAAAAAAAAGATAAAAATAAATCAATTTCCCCATTTATAACAGTTTTCCTGAGAGCTTCGGAAATATTGACTAAAGCAGATTTAATGTTACCGTGGACTCAAAGAATTATAACAAAATTAAAGGATTTTATAACGAATACTGAGTGACTTTAACATAACAAAAGTTTAATTTCCCCCAAAAAATAGGTATCGCATACAAAATGGCTTCCTGCGCCAATCAAGTCAACATTTAAAAAGAATAAAAAAAAGTCCAACAAAAAAAAAATATATATAAAAATGTAATTAGAATGTAAACAATTTGATACTTACCAAAGTCACTAATGCACACAGCTAACAGGATCTCTGTGTCACCACACGGTCGACAAGGATCTGGAGGGGGGGGAAAAAAAGGATATATATTAATTAATTATTATTAGGTGCCATAAGGTGTCTGCATCATCGTACAAAATATACATTAGGCAAATACAAGGCAGGGATATTATA
>WWET01003314.1:78039-94955 GCA_011038615.1 Limnodynastes dumerilii | reverse complement strand
ATATATATAGATATATATATATATATATATATCTATATCTATATCCATAAAAGAATGGGCCTTTTGATTGCAGTTTGCTGCCACTGCAAAAATGTTCTTCTAGCAATTGTACGGTTACACACAGAAGATGGAATTCTGGGGAGTTGGAGGGCTGGATGCAGCTAAAGTCTTAATACATTCTTGCAGATCTACACATATAACAATTGTATTTGTGTCGCTTTGCCCACGCAGTGCAAGGTTTACAATATTGACATTGTTCCATTACACAAACATGCGCTGCTTGCGTTTACATTCCTCTGCGCATATTAAAAGGACGCGGCGTGCAAGATTCCCTTGCAATCAGCCACCGCTGCTGTGTGCCAATGAAAATGAAATGGCATGTTATAGGAGGAGCGCGAGTGCATTTTATGTTTTTCATGCAGAGAAATTACTGCCTGCCTGCTTATTGTACGTGAATACCGGACACCTTTATTTTAAGAGTTGAGCTACAAAACATTACGTCTCAACTTAACCAATTTGTATGTTTCCTGATCACGGTTTGTAAACCTGTTTGAAGCACGCAGAGATTATATTTGGAAATCATGCACGCTGTTTTCAATCACCTGACAAACGAGTATAAGAATTCCTTTAGACTGAGTTACACCGGATACAGGCTATAGATACCTCTTGACAGCCCTGTCGTAGTGATGTGTGTGTATGTGCCACCCGTGTGGATGAAGGGCAGTGTTCTGTACCAACACAGAGGGAGGTAAGGCAGCTGTGTCTCATATATACACACACACAAACAAACAAAACACAAACCCGGCAGCATCTGCATTGCACACTAAAGTAAAGGAACAGGTCCCCAAATTTGCAGGTCATGACATGTTACCAAACTATTGCTTAATTAAATCACCAGCCACTGAGCCCTGAGGGTTTTTAGGACAAGTTGTCTCAAGAACTGAAGAAAATCAATAGTATTGTCAATCCAAGTCTAAGTGAACAGCCCGGGGGCATCCTATTATTCACTTGTACACCTAAAATGGCAATAAAATAAAAAGTAAACTGGCTGTATAAAAAGCACCTGTCGTCTACACACAGCAGAGGCATCCATTTTAGGATCGTGAAAATGCAGCCAATCGCTGAACTCGTAACAGCACTGAGGGGGTTCCTAGTGAAAGGCCTGCAGCCTCATGAACAGTGGTCTGTCTTACAAAATGGCTGCCACTGTTCGGTGGGTTAGAGAAACAATGGCTATATCTTTGCCATGTGTTTCATAAGGACACCATTACATAATTATGGTCAGTTGTAAAAATGGTCTCTTGGGATGGCCAAAGTACCACCAAAGTACCACCCAAGGCCCCCAGTTGGGAACATATACACAAATATGACCTGGCCATGATTTAGGATATTTAACACAATTTTGTGGTTCACAAATATGGTTCAAAATATCAAACAGGTTCAATAAATGTCAATTCTCTGTATTCCTAGAGAAGATTATTCAATAAAACTGCGCCTGTAGAACACTTGGACACTTCATCGTACAATCTGATACCTGATTTCATTCATCCGGCTTCACTAAACTGCTCTTTTCAGTTTGCTATCTAAGCCCCAACGCCTCTAATGATTGTTAGCGCACGCTGCGGACAGCTGTAATCGCCCTCCAGACCCGCATAGAAATACACTCTAGACAGTTGGACACAAAAAGGTTTACGCCGGAAGAGCAGAATGCAGATTTTCTCTGGAAGAGCCCGAAACCTCATCCTAGGGTTGTCCCAACAAGCTCCTATTCATTGAATTCAAAAGAGCAGCGCTTTATTGCATCCCGCTAAAGCTCAGGGGACTGTAATTCAACGGGTTCCGGGAGAATACCAGCATTGTGCAGGTCAGCTGCCGAAACCTATGGGGAATTTCCTCACAAAGATTCTAACAGTATCCTTAGGTAACCTGAAGCAGTGCCTTCGAAGAGTCCTCTGAAGGCCTCTCGGCCCAGGAGATGTAATTACATTATTCTTTGCCGTTTCCAGCTGCTGTAAGCTATCTGCCCTCTGATACTGATGTTATTGACTAGACCCCCAATTGTCTAACAATAGACCACACTCACTGCCCAACACACGAGCTACAGCAATGGTCCTCTCTTCACAAACCAAATTTATGATCAACATGCTACCTGGTCTCAACAATGAACAAAAAAAACAAGATTATAGACAACCCAATACGTAAAGTAGGATGGCGAGCTTGCTAGGCTTGATTTAATGCAACAGCAAAGTAGGCTGGACCCTCAGCAATCACATTGTCTTGTATAAATCCACCATTTTGACAAATACAAGTATGGAGCACAGCGGAGGTCGCATCTAAGAAGCTCTATAGATAAACCGTTTGAACGTCCGACCTAAACTTAGTCCGACAGGCATCACAGATAACTAAAACAGACTTTTTTGCAAAAATATATGATCAGTAAAAGGTCATATTACTTCAAGGGTCAAACAAGCCTCACAATAAGAACAAATAACTAAACGCTATGGGTTTTGAGAAGTGTCAAAAAGTAGATAACAATGAAGTGCAGCGACAAAGTATTGACGTCCAATATCTATTCAGCAAAGCAATGAGCTCTTTCAACCTTAAAGCTCTGCTTGTGAAGTAAGGGTCACAGGACACCGGTGTTCCATCTTAGAATTCTTCCGTCTTCAGAACTGTGCCATCCCTTGACCTTAAATTTGCACTTTTTTTGGTAGTTCTAAAGGAAAGCAGTGGGTTCCAACAGAGTCACAGTAGAAAGAGCGGCAACCAAATCTCTTAAGTTATACGATGCATCGATTTTACTTGAAGCAACAGAATATAAATGTGTTTAACCTCCCTGATGCCCCCCAGGACAAGACAAGTCAAATTACACAGTGCTGGAGGCGGATTAGGGAAGACTGAAGGAAAAAAAGATTGCAAAGTCTTGACAGACTCCTTGAACACCAAAAGGGGTCTTAAGGCTTAAACCCAGCTGCCCTTACAAGCACCTGACAGATTATGGCCTTTGAAATCCTAAGAGGAAGAATAGCAAGAAGGCAATTCAAGATCAGTCTACCAAAGAGACCTCTCCAGGCAGCTGTATTGGAATCTCTCATCTTAACCCTTAGCAAACAGTCGTCGTCCAGATGTGTAGACCACTTCGGCAAAAACTGCATACGACATTGCTTGTGCCATTCACAAACTTGTACAGGACCTTGACAAAACTAAAGCTCCATGTGAGTTTTACATTACAAAATCTATTTCTAGGGAAGTCTTCAGAGACACTGCAAACTAAAGTCAACAAGAGTCATACATGAAAGTCTACAGAGGACAACAAGAGTTTATTCAGTATCCCATTGTAGTCTAGCAACTCCCCTCACAGCTACACTTAAGAGAACTTAAATCCTCCTTTTATTATGACAATGCTCTTCCAGAAAAAAAAAAGTGTAAAAGTAAGAACACACAATTGTAGAAATAAATTGCCACTACATCCATACAATGCAGGATTAGAAGCCATTCACACAAACCCCAAGGCTCCTTCAGTCACCTAATTGCAAGCATTGCCCTACACAAACCTAACGTGCAATTAAGAGGCAGCAAAATAGCTTCTCTGAGGGTAAATACAATATATAAAAGGGACTGAGCACAAGATGCTCAAACCATGTTGCAAGGTGAGGATCGCAATGTATTTTACTTATTGTCTGAATTTGCTCATAGAACCCAAATACTGATCAGAATTAGGGGCCAATTCAGAGTTGCACTTACACTATTTTATTTAGGTGCAAGTGTAGACCTGAGCAAGGCGCAAGCTTCTCTCCGGAATCTCCCGGAGAGAAGCTGCAAAAAGTCGGCAACCATGTGTTATAGGTTAAACATAAAGCTATGCAGTATTTGAGTTCTATGTGCAAAAGTAAACAATTATCGATGCATGCAAAAGATTTAAATTAATCAGCACCCCTTACTTTGCAAAATAGTTTAGCCGAGCTGTACACTTGCATCTATTTTGGCCCTTACTCCCAAACTCTGAATCAGCACTTTAATTGTTAAACTCTAATTTAATGATTGAGCTACAAAAAACGTCCCCTCTGAACTCATTCTGTTAGCCAGTTCACTCATGAAGCATTTTGGCCATGATAGGGTTTAGGATTAAAGTCTTGTCAAATGTTGAGAAATATCTGTAGATGTTTATCAAGGACTGTTCCGGTTCCTTCTAGTTTTTGAGTAAGGTCAAGCATCCCAAAATCTCTACTCCTGGGACTTGCCTTGCCTACAGCACTCTACAAGGGCTGCAATCAGCAGATCCCATTAAGATAAAGAGTTCTTGTTGTTTCTTTGTGTTTAACAGGCATAGTTTGGCTCCGCATGGCTTCACTTAGTGTACATGACCACTGCTGTAAAGCAATTATAAAGGGAAAATGCTGGTACTTTTAGTGTAAGACCGGGCATCGATTGTAGAGAAATAATAATTGAGAATGAGGCTGCACTTGAAGGCCAAGATCTTGTGACTTTATTGGAAGAAACTTAAAATATTCTCAATCCCTGTTAGAGAAGTTGAAGACACAGTTTTTGCAGGGTTGGGTTAAATCATTGTAGAAAGTCATAGTAAATGCTACAGCACAAATTGCTAAAATGGGGTTTAGACCTTTAAATATTTTTTTTTACGTAACAAGGTGTAAACGCTCAAGTCACCAGTGCCCATTTTATATTTGGCATTTAATATTTTACCCACAAAGTTTAGAAAATAACGGATGAAAAACGCCATAGTCTAAAAGAAAATGTAAAAAATGTGTCACAGGTATTAAAGATCACCAAAAACATACAAGGATGACCAAATCCCGTTCCTGTTTTATCCATAGCTTATACAAAAAGGCGGCCATTTTGAAAGATCATAAAACGGCTTTCTTCAAGGTCAATAGGTGTTTGTTGAAGCAAAACAAAAATAGAAAAGTCACATACATGCTAAATGTCTAAAGGCATTCAAATGCAGCACCCATTAATTCAGCCATCACTATGCTGATGGACACCATTGGAAAGTATAAATGTAAACAGTAGAGCCACTTCCTTGTGTTAAAGTAACTGCAATGTTCTCAAAGGAGATTAATTAGTTACTTGCAATGTGTTAACAATCATTTTCATTAAGGGAATGCCCTGGAGGGTAGTGGAGGAGAAGGAAGGTCCTTTACCTGAAGGTCATTTTGTAAATTAAAACATAGCCCATGTCTGAGGTAATTTGAACAGAAGTAAATAACAAAATGGCTGCTACCGATATATAGGTCACAGACCCTCCAACATGACCCACTCCATTAGGTAAAATATAATCCGCTCCTGAGCTTCTGTCACAGTCATCTGATTTAAATGAATTAACTGGTATTTTTTAAAAAAACAAAAAACTATTTTTCTCTTCAACACAGGTGGTTACCATAGTAACCGATAGTTGGAAACTGAGGAGCAGAGTATTTTGTACCTAATGGAATGGGTCATGTTGGAGGGTATGAGGTCACAGGTCAACAAGTGCTGTATATTGTCCCAATATTAGACCACAATGAACTATACATAGTATTTGACACTTCACAAGGTCTGCCTGTCAACACAGCCTGGCAGCTTAAACCGTCCTCTGACTGGGCCCACGGCAGCCCATTACAGGTCCAGGTGCCCCCTTGCGACATACAGGTAGGCAAAAATCACATGACCTTTTTCCAAACCACAACTCCTGAGCTATAATGCCAACAATCCACTAACTGTAATGTTTTTGCTGGTGTTGTTTCTTGGGTGTGTCACACAACTGGAGACACCCCAATCCTATTTATTTTGTTTAGGTACTATAAATGACTAGCACTCAGCTGAGTCAGACACTCTGGGGAGGCACCGCCATACTCAAAAGCTATAATCACCATCTTACCAGCCTTGCTATACTTCATAAGCCAGAATTACAGCTATTAAGTATTTAAAAAAATGGGTGTATGCAATGTTGTAAACAGCATCACAGGTCATTAAATGAGGATGAGCCCAGTTATTACAACCATTACAAAAGCCACCAATCACGGCTTAGCCTTTATCCCTTTTGTTTATGATGTCAGAGGAATCGCCATGAGTAACATTTCATTGTGCGCTATTCAAGCAAAAATGTTTTACAATGTTTTTAACATCGTAAAAATAGCACACAAAATAATAATAATAAAAATGGTTAGCGCATATGTGGATAGACTCATTACAGCAATAAATTCAGCCATGCAAAACAATTGCATTAAATGCTCCTTTCTTTAGAGTTGCAAACTTTTTCAGCATATTGATTGAAGCATTAAACGTACTGAGTGAAATTATTCCATCTCCCGCAGCGCCACCTAGCCCACATCTAGAGTATTGCAACAGGAGAACATCGCTGGTTGACACAAGCCTCAAGACTCCTATCTTGTTGGGAGGTTGAAGGGAAAAAGAAACAGACTGCAGGGATTTCTTCGACTATTTCCTTACCAGAAACTGTGTGCAAATCCGATATCGTCCTCTGGCTTATAAGCTCATACTGGAACCCAGTGATTTTGCGGCTAATGTCCAGCTGCGGTGTAGCCTCTATAAACAGGCCGCCTTGGTCCAGGCTGAAGCAGTGGACCTTGTTTGGGATGTTGTCCCCATCCCGCACCAAAAGTTTAAGCTCTCCAGTATTTTCTAAATAAATATTAGCTCCTTTGGAGTCTTTGAAAGGCTTTATACAAACAGTCAAGTGCTTGTTGGCAGAGGTCAAGGTGTTGGGACGCAGGTGAACGATCAGTGCTCCTGTGGGGTACATCCATTCCACCGAACCTTCGGAACATCGGAGATAGACTTGTTCCACGTCCTTCTTGTGACCCTCATGAGACAATCCACTAAAGAAAGAAGAGGAAAGAGGTCATTCAAAGCGCCAAAAATCTCAAAAATAATAACCAATAAATTTCCTTCTAATCATCTAAAATTATGTGGTCGCCAACCTGGTCTAAAAAAACCCTTTGTTTTATATTTTTCTTCATCTTGTGACAATTTTAACATATATTTCTATCAGACATACAATAACTGTATAGGAACACACTATAAAATGGGGTGGGGGGGTTGCCAACAAAGCTTGCAATCAGGGGTTAACCTTGGCTTTGACTTAAGCAGTTAATCTAAAATATTTTCTGGGTTTATATATTCATCTTTGGATGTTGATACGTTTCAGCATAATACTCATACGCAATCATAAGGAGGTTGAACTTTTTATTTTTTTTATTTATTTTTTTGTAGAACCTACCAGCTGGTGCTATATTAATAAAATCATTATTATTTATAATAATAAGTACGTATAATATATTAAAATGCCAGAAAACAAGTCTGAACTGTTCAAACCACTTGCAAGATTGCAATTTGCAAAAGCAAGCAATTAGCTCATAAGACTGGCATTAAAATGATGTGTCATGAACAGTCAAGCTTTGTTTTAAATTCAAATATTAAGCACATAGAATACGGCTTCTATCATTTCCTATATGCAAATAGCCTCTTAGAAGGTAGAAGAAAGTGTAGGCACTGCAGCCTATACAGTCACACAGAGCATAGGCATTCTGTGAGTGAAACATTCCGCAGTGAGGTGACAAGTGACTCATGCCTCAGTGATATCACAAGTTTCTGGTTAATTAATAGATTTAATCATGGTATGAGCCCACAGCATGACTGTATACGCGTCAGGTTCATTTCAACACAACTTTTTTTTTATTGCAGTTTTACCAGAACAGAGACAGACAGTCCCTTGAGATAGAGAGGGCAAGTGACACCATCCTGTAAAGACCCCCAGGGGACTGTGTTTCGCTCCACTACACCATTCAGAGGAAATCAGAGACCGAGATGGGGTCCTATGATAACCCAGGCAAGAAGCTGCCCTGCAACTAACCCTCAACTCCCAATGACAATGTGATTGACTACTGTACTGTGGTTTATAAAGCTTAGCAACAAAATCTAAATTTATATTAGGGAACTGAGCAAATGCCTCAGAAAATGCCACCCACAGACTCACTTAGGTGATAACAAAACAAAAGAACAACAAAAAATGCAATTTACTACAATTTTTTTTAGTTTGTTTTTTGCTTTTTCTATTTTATGGCTATTGCACAAGCTGCTCTATTGTGGAGTTAGCATCTGACGATCAGCTGTCTTTTTACACTCCCTGGGCTAAGATCAAGCAACCTTGATCTGGATATAGACCAGGAGACAAACCTTTGCTTTCAATCAGCTGTAGGTTATAAACCACAGGAGGGAGGAGAAGAAGGGGGGAAAGAAAGGAGACTTTAATGACTTTATTGTCTATTGTGGAGTAGTCAGTCCCGTGCTGACTTGTTGTTTGCCATTTTTAACCTCTGAGGTTCGTGCTGTGGCTGGGGTGGGTGAGGCTGGCACCCTCAGTGAAGGCATTTCTATAGTTTAAGCTCAGTAGCCTATGGATGTTGCAATGTGTGGCTACTCAACTTAACAGCCATAGGCTAATGGCAGAGATGGACTGGGACTTCTAGCCCCCTAACAGATGGCTACAAGCTCCTCTATACACTCAAGTAAACCATAATCACTGTATATACAGATCTAGCATCTCAGGCAACGCAGCAACGTACTTGGGGTATCAGTCTGCTCAACTTCATCAACAACTTTAAATCAATGTCACCAATATTCAATTGCAAGCTCTTGGGGCTAGTGTTTAATAAAGCAAGCTCTTGGATCTTCCACAAGACACAGCTACCCCCTGGTAAAGCTGCAGAGACCTCTGCAATAGATGGGGGTGAATGCAAGAGTTTTCCTGGAGGGTAGAAGTCCCTTACCTTCCTTTCCAGTTACACATGTCGCTGGTGTGCTGAAGAGGGGTCCCCCTGCCCATCACAGTCACCATGAAGACACTCAGCAGGACCCTCCTGAGCATGGTTGCAAGCACAGAGGGAATAAATCCAATGATTGGCACTAGGCAATAATCCAGGTGGGAAAGGAAAGGGCAGCGCCAGGAGGAGAGGACATTGCCCAGGACAGAGTCATACAGTTATCCAGGAGCTCCCAATCTTGCTCTCCCCATCACTCGGGAGGGACAGGTTCCGGGCTGCAGTCACCAGCCGATGCCTCCTCTGCAGCAGCTGACTGCACACTAAAACTCCCTGCCCGGGCTCTCAACCACGGAGTCTGCGAGCCCCGCCCATGCTGGGGTGTGCTAAGGAAAGGGGAGTGCTGCAAGATGGGTCTGAGTCCAGCCCTCAGTGTGCAGGGCATAGTCATACAGATGTCCTGCTACAAACTCTGCTGCACTGACTGCATGAACCAATGGAATAACTGCAACTTTAAACATGCGCAAATATCCTCATATATTATATATTGTGCTGTTACCTTATGTGTGTGTGCAGGGAGGGGGATCCTGAGTGACAATATTTCTGTGTGTGTGTATGGGGAAGGGGATCCTAAGTGACAGTATTTCTGTGTGTGTGTATGGGGAGGGGGATCCTGAGTGACAATATTTCTGTGTATGTATGAGGAGGGGGATCCTAAGTGACAATATTTCTGTGTGTATGTATGGGGAGGGGGATCCTGAGTGACAATATTTCTGTGTGTGTGTATGGGGAGGGGGATCCTGAGTGACAGTATTTCTGTGTGTGTGTATGAGGAGGGGGATCCTAAGTGACAATATTTCTGTGTGTATGTATGGGGAGGGGGATCCTAAGTGACAATATTTGTGTATATGTATGGGGAGGGGGATCCTAAGTGACAATATTTCTGTGTGTATGTATGGGGAGGGGGATCCTGAGTGACAATATTTGTGTGTATGTATGGGGGGGGAATCCTAAGTGACAATATTTCTGTGTATGTATGGGGAGGGGGATCCTAAGTGACAATATTTGTGTATATGTATAGGGAGGGGGATCCTAAGTGACAATACATGTTTATTATTGACTATTAGGGCATAAAGTCTGCGTTATTTTGGTTTCAAAGCTAATTGTGCAAATTTTTATCGCAGATTTTTATACGTACCCTATAGAGGTGCATATTAAAAATCCACAAATTTTGGCTCCCGTGATAGCCCTTTTTAAGCGCAATTAGTTTTGTAACTAAAATAACGGTGGGTTTGTGCTGAATTGAATTAGTCCCAAAGTATTTATTTATTTGTACAAAGACTACTTACTGTGCAGGGCACACTAATTGTCAATCAATTCCTATATTTGTTACACTGTTCTACACTATGAAAATCGACTTTGGTGTCAGTTCTCGAATATATTTGTTTATTGTTAGTCTGAACATTTTAGGATCAACAAACATTAAAATGTATTTAAGATTTTTGAACAATTGCCAATGATATTATAAAACGAAAAGTAAATTTTAAATAATCATAAGATTAAAGTTTTATTTTTCCCACTTGTGTGTTTCATGTTGTATAAACGTATTTTGTAAGCTGATCCAGTAGTCTGCCTTTAGGGACTGGTGGCTTCAGGTCTGTCCTTAATGTTTGTTTCTTAAGGCATGGTGACCTTCCTCTGTAATCAGAGCTGTCAGGTTGCCCCTGTTTACTCAGGTGAATGGAACTGCTGTACCATGTCCATGTTATGTACAAGATGGATGGGGGTCTGTGGGTCAGCTGATAGTTTTGCTTGGTAGATAAACAATTGCTATCAGCAGGGTTGGTGTTATTTTATGCAAAGCACAATCTGGTTGCTTTAATCTGTTTTCTTATATATAAGTAATGTCACAAATTGAATTATAATTGTTACAGCAGCCTATCACAACATGATTTTTCTCTGTGTGATCATTGGGATTATAAAGGGACTATAAAGAGAATATTATAGGTGTTATAGGTCCATGGAAACCAATCGGATTCTAGCTTTTATTTACCCAGTGCACTCCAGAAAAAATGGTAGCTAGAATCTGATTGGTTAATTCGCATTGCTTCATTGCATTACTTTAGGCAGAGAAACGCGTCGCTTCCACACAACCTCTCACCGGGTTTAAATAGCTGAAAACAGAGGACAAAGGCTTACATATAAATTGTGGGTGGGATCAGTAGTCTGGATATTGCGTTGGGGTGATTAATACATCCTTACTGTAAAATTTAAATCCACTCACTTAACACTACCGCTTTGCACTTGCTCCTCCCAGTCTCGCCTTCGGAAACTACACAGACGCACAGACAGTACGAGACTTTGTGAGGCTGATTCCCAGTCGCGTGTACGTAGAAATTTTTGGGAAGATTCCAGAGAGGAGATACAGCTTTCAGACTCCAGGGTCTTGATGATATGAAGCATGTCAATAAGCCCCACCTAATATTGTGGATCACTGTAAAGTAGGGGGCGGAGCCATAATGCAGCAAAATGCAGTGATGTGTCATCAAACCTTTGCAAAGGAATATCAAGCAGATTTTGACAACACCATCAAGGCTCTGCACCAAAGGGGTGTGTTTCTACTGGAAAAGGGGTGTGTCCTATGAATAGCTCCACCCATGGGTGTGCCTAGGGCTGCCAGGAAAACTATTTCTCAATAAAAATGGCATCATCAGTATTTATTCATTATTACATTGTCAGTGAATAAACACTTTCAGTATTAACATGAAGACTGTGAATAGGAGATCTGCTGAATTTTTCATCTCTATAGAAAAGATAAAAGTAGGTGACACTGCAGCTGATTAACAAGAGACCAAAGTGTATTTTTCACTTCTGTCTTTATTATTGAAGTCATGTTGTCTTAAATATCTGCCATTATTTAACCTCGTCTCCATGAAAATGGCCGCCTTAATGTTGGGAAATAGGACCCAGCATATATATATACGTCCGGAGTTTAGCGTTTTTACTACTGCGCATGCGTTTTAAATTATTAACGTAATCTGCGTATCTTTTCCTTAAGTAGACTGCGTATATGCTGTGTTTAAGACAGCATATACGGAATCTACGTAAGGAAAAGATACGTAGATTACAGTGAAAAAATGTACTACACATGCACAGTAGTAAAAAACGCTAAACTCCGGACGTATATGCTACCCATCCAGTAGTCTGAATACAGTCCCCAGTTTCTAAATTCTGTCCTAATACCGCAAAGACCTCTGGAACATCAGCATCAGGGAGATTGCCAACACTTCAGGGAGTCAGGGAGATTGGGATGAGCACTGCTATATCCAGGGGAGAAATTCCACTATGCACAGCACAGTTCCTGCCAGTTATTCTGCTGATATACATTGCAGCGCACCTTGCCACGACAAAGCTGAGGACAATCGCTCACATTCAGCGGCTCAGTGTGCAATATCTCATGTTATGAACACCTTTATTTCTAAAGCCACGAGCATTACTCATATCCTCTTTATTCAAGGCCCCGTTCTGTTAGGCTGAGTGGTCCTTTCATTTTCTGATCCCCCTTTGGACTTGCGGTGAGGTTTCCTTAGAGAATGCAGCAAGGATTCCTCGTACTGTGATTACCAGAGCTCTGTTACTTGATCCTGGCTCTGGAATCAGGAGTCTTTGCTTACTGAGCGCTGAACATTAATTTCCTGCTTTGCAAGATGTCAGTTATGCCAGTGATGGAACAGATAGCCCCTTTTATCTTTATGAATAGCCTGTTGTCATACATATTATTATTTTTTTTTCTCTTTGCTGGCTGGCCCAGCATGGAGGCTTTACCCTCCAGCCCGTGGAGACATAACGCTGCCTCAGCATTTCAGCCTCTTTAGGTTATTAAAGCTTACATCTTTTCCCTCTGAGTTATTGAATGCAACCAAACCAAAGCCATATTATCCGTGAGCTCTTCCAGACTTCTATCCATAGATGCAGGGGGGCGGGGCTTAATGTCGCAATGTATGCAAATAATGGGGTAAATCCTGACCGGTTACACTCTCCGCAAAGAAACTCTGAATTTCGAAAAAGGGACATCCGAAAGTTCCTTTTCGAATGTCCCTTTTTTCCTATACTTACTGCTTTCTTCTTTTTCTAATGAATGGGTGAGTATGCCGTTTGGTAAACTTCACCCATTCACTTTCGCAATGAGCGATATCCCTCCGCCGCTGATATGGCTGCACCTGGAACAGGTAAGTAAATTATCTCTGCAGGGTTAGGGTTAGGGTCAGGCTGCAGGGGAAGGAGGGTTAGGGTCAGGCTGCAAGTAAGGGAGGGTTAGGGTAGTGAGAAGGGAGGGTTAGGGTAAGAATTAGTAGTGGGGGACTTTTTTTTAACACTTTTCGGAGCACTCAAAGCACTCCTCTAGGCTTATGCAATCGAAATCCCAGCTAGTTCGCAACTGGCTGGGCAGAATCGGGTTTTTCGAAATTGGGAGTTTCTATACGGGGACCCACATCCATCCAGACCTACGGGCTTGGTATGTTAGATCGCATAGCGCATTTACGGAATTTCAATGCACTCCTCTAGGCACCCTCCTCGCTCAGACGTACTTTGGCCATTTTACGCTGCCCAAACCCTACCTAAACTTCTCAAAGTGTAAGTACTGACGTAGTAATGTATTTACCTACGTTACAGCCTAACCCGGCCCAGACGGTCTAATTTAAATGCCTCCCTCCGCCTACAAAGCGTAACTACGGGGGGTCGTATGGATGACCCTGCCCCTTCGTTCGTAGTTACGCTGCTGGCACTTACATTCAGCTTTACGTGTCGTACCACCTGCCGCGCGCATGAGCAGTAAATAGCAATCGATGATTTTATGCCATCGGCTAGCGTAAAATCGCTAGCGTGCGTAGTTTGGGATCTGGCCCAATGTCATTAAGCCCCGCCTCTTGACTATTAATGACCCCTTTTAGGTTTAATTTCTTAAATCTATGCACCTTAGAAGCTGGAGATTCTTAGGTGTGAATACGGCTCAATGTGGGCAGGAGGAGCCGTTTAAATTGAACAGTACGGGCAGGGCTCGCCACCTCTGTCCGTACACGTGTTCTGTGCGCACAGAGATTATGGACACGGACATCACCTTATTTCCGTTCATGAGGGGGGCGTGTCATGGGAGTGCACCGGGCTCTCACGTGCGGATTTTTACCCAAGGATTTTCACTCTTAAGTCTGGATCTGGCCCCCTGTCAGATAGAGGCATGTCGATCAGTTACACTTGTCGGCCATTTTGTGTCAGCCATTACCTGTCGACTTTCCGACATTTGCAGCAGCATATCGCATACTTTGTTAGGATCACAAATCGTTGTGCGTCCTTATTACAGTGCGCAGTATTGAAGCGCCCTCTTCATGGGTAACGAGACTCCCGTATGACTGACATTCCCGTTCGCTGCTGTCTGAGACGTTAAGGTAGCCTTTAAGGAGTCTGTGTAAGGAGAGCGGTTACATAAAAGGGACGACTAGGATGTATGAACTGGATGGAAAATGTTTGCAATAATTAACAAGTTGCTCTGAAATGTCCGGCAAACAGGAAAGTCATACAGTGCTGCAAATCTCAGTACACGATAAACACCGTGTACAACAGCGCTGCACAAACTACGATGACAGCCAAGATTAGTGGGAAAAAAATATGAAGAATTTTCCACAGGAGGAAAGAAAACAACCACATTGCACAAACACCACATACAGGTATGTTTGTTACCGCTGATAAAAAGTAAAGTATAGGCGTTGTCCAAAGCAACCAATCAAAATCTAGTTATCATATTCAAGAATGTAGCAGGAAATGATAGGTGGATCTGATTGGTTGCTATGGCTCACACCTCCATGGCCATATGTAATTAATTGAAAACCACAATTATAATATGTTAATGATAGATAGATAGATAGATAGATAGATAGATAGATAGATAGATAGGCTATTAATAACTGTTCTTTAAAAAGAGTGAAGTGTTTATTACAAAAAGCAGATTAGACCAGAACAATTTACATCTCTGAGCTAGTATATAGATTATATAAACTTTAATATAACTAGTATATATTTAATATTGTTAGTCACCACAGCATTCTGATATTTTGTGTGTTATTGCTTTTCCTCTCATTTGGAACATTACTACTTATTTATTTACATATTTACTACTAGTTAGTGTTGACATTCTGGCAGCCATTTTGTTGTCAGGCCTATCAGTCAGTGCAGTCAGTGAGGGTTAAGTGTGACTATGTTCTGTGGTTCTCCATCAACTTTGAGGGCTGCGTCGTGGCGCCTAACATTATTATTTTTATCCTGCGGTCTCCGCGGCCTCTCCGGTTTAATTGGAGTTTTGGTTTTTGCAGTGACCAGGAAGCTCTCATCTGGTCGGACCCAAAATATGACACTTCCAAGGTGGTCCAAGACGAGAGGCTGCTATTGTAAACAGGAATCTCATTGTTTGCTTGTTCTAAGATGAGGTCTGTCTCAAGCCTTGTTGTGAGCTGTAACCTGCCCGCGTTGGTGAACCCCCCGCTGGCTCATCGGTTTGCGTAGTTTCTCATCTTTCACAAGACTGTGTTAACTGGAGACATTCCGTTCTTCCAGGAGTCTCTTCTGGGCCCCGTATTATAAGCCTGTCTCGCTGTACGCCTGTACCAGCTGTCTCTAATATAACATTTTTCACTATTTAATCTATAGCACCGTCTTTATGCAATGTTTACCAACAAGACTTATTTTCTGCATTGTAATGAACCCTCCAGGAATTTCGTGTGTCACTCCTGGACGTTCAGAAGACTGGATAACCCTCATTTTATCCAGGGCTTGAAAGCACAAATTTTACTCATCTACAGTATTGTAAAATAGGGGCCTGCGTCTTCACAATGGGCCAGATACAGACTTAAGGTCATTTTACATACGCAAGCATACTGGAGTTACGCACTGCTAAGTATAATGGCACTCCCAAGTTCAAAACCCTACCTTAACCTTTTTTGCGTATATCTGGTCGTACATATCTCCTTGTCATACTTAAATGCTAGGACCTAAAATTTTCTAAGTACCGAAATGAAGGGTCCTGCACATGTGCAAGACTTCATACATGCATCACATGCATGAATGAGAAGTCCTGCGAGGACCCGGAGGATCATCGCAGGACCTTGCAGGAGAGGTGAGTAGTTGTAAATAGTATAGAGTATAGAATAGAATATAGAGTACAGAATATATAGTATACAATAGTATAGCAGTATAGAGCCCAAAGAGTCCCGGGTCAGGTTCGTTCAGTATGAATGGGCCTGACCCGGGAATTTTGTGGGTCTAAGCAGTAGTGTGAATGGGGTCTTGGGAGCTGGGCTGATGTGTGCCCCGGCAATAACCCGGGTCGAAAAACCCAGGATTTGTAACATTTTACCAAAGAGTCATGCCACAGTCTTAAGTCTTTTTACATACTCTCTCCAGGCCAAGAAGCCCATGGATTCTAGAATCTGGAATAAAGGTTGATTTTGTTTATATTTTTTTTGTCTACTACACTATTATTGTACTTGTATCTTCAATATCTCTCAACCATACTCATATTGTATGTAAATTTACACCTGACTCTAGTTAGCTGGCTGATAACACGGATTAATGCACAACATAACGAAGTCATAATGAAGTTGTGTAAAAGTCTTATCCCCCTTACAATGGCTCAGCTCAGTCTAAGGGCTTGTCCCAAATGTCAGTAAAGTCTTTGTGTGTATTTTCGTCTTCGCTAACTACATTAAACTGTTGCAACAAGTGAGAGATACAAAACAACACACAGAGACCTTTGTCTTGCAGATGAAGAGGAATACACACCAGTAATGAAATGCACAATGATAATGAAGGGGTGGCAATTTAGCATACAATGTCAGCACCAACACTCCAGGATGCTGAATGTGTCTTTAAAAAGGACTTTGTATGTAGAGCCCCTGATCAGTCTATAGAAGACCTCATTAGTAATTCAGTGAAGAGACTGAAACTAGATTTAAACACAATGGGCCTGATCCAGACCTACGCCCGCGAGCGATTGGACGCCGGTCGGGAGCGTAAAACCGGGCGAAAAAACGCACTGCGCATGTGCAGTATGACAACTTCCGGTCGTCCGAAGGACATGAGCATACA
>WWET01003314.1:10968-21996 GCA_011038615.1 Limnodynastes dumerilii | reverse complement strand
TATTGCCAGCCTCCATACCTGCCCATAATGCCAGCCTCCATTTAATTTCTCACTTACCTTTGATGTCTTCTGCCTTTCACTGCTTACCTTCTTCTGTCCCTCTGGCGGTCCCTGCGTCTGTGTCAGGCTCTCCCCGCAGCTCTGCCTCCAGTTGTCTCCCCGCAGTGCGCGCTGAACAATGACGTTGGGTGACCCAACGTCATTGTTCAGTGTGCACCGCGGGGAGAGAGCCGGAGGCAGAGCTGCGGGGAAAGCCTGACACAGATGCAGGGACCGCCAGAGGGACAGAAGAAGGTAAGGAGGGAAAGGCTGCCCCTCCGGCGGTCCCTGCATCTGGCTCTCTTCTTCACAGCTCTGCCTCCGGCTCTCTCCCTCGCATCACGCGCTGAACAATGACGTTGGGTGACCTAAGGTCACCACAACATCATTGCGCAGCACGCACCGCGGGGAGACAGCCGGAGGCAGAGCTGTGGGGAAGAGAGCCAGACGCAGGGACCGCCAGAGGGACCGCAAAGGTAAGTTAAAATGTAGGATTTTTTTTTATTTTTTTTAAGACTCGAGTATAAGCCGAGGGGGGCTTTTTCAGCACAAAAAATGTGCTGAAAAACTCGGCTTATACTCGAGTATATACGGTAATTACACAGCTACTGACCAGCGTTACTATTACACTGTTATTTAGACTTGGAGCACCTCACAACTCTAATACTGTTTGCAGCAGATGAAATATGACTCCCCTGCAATCATCATGGTTTAGCCCAGGAGTAACTTTTCCTGTCTTATTTTCGGTCTCTGAATCAGGTCCTTAATTTCAAGCTCCTTCTTAAGTCTGAATCATGCCCATTGGTTGGAAAAGACGCTAAGTTTCAATGACGGACGATCGGGGGCACTTGCTTTGGTCACCTCCATACTGTACATTGACTGCGTCCCTCCGCCCCTCCATGAACCACCACAGGATCTGCGTGGGCGTGACTGTGCGCATTTCACTTCTGAGCGTGTGCAGTAGGAAATCATGCAGAGGAACGTCACGTCAACTGGTGGATGCTCACCTCTGGATCAACAGGCCAGTGGTCTCTGTGGTTAGCGGGCTGGCGGTCTCTGTGGACAATGCATTATCCGGTCTCCTGAACCTTCATGTCTTCTGTCCTAGAGGCCTCTTATTAATTATGAAACGCGTTCAGCATTTTCCACCAAACCAAAAGTCACAATTGTATTGTGTGAAGCTGTAACGTCATCCGGACCGCGCTGATGCTGAAGCATTTAACCTTTGCTCTTGTGGTTTGTGAAGTCACTGGTGTTTCTCGCACCCTTCACCCATGACAGCGGGCGCCCTTGCCAGCTTCTGCTTTTCCCTGACAGCTGGCTCCTTCCTCTGCCGCCTTGTTGTCCTCCGTGGAGCTGAAACGTGGCTCTTAGTTTTCCGCCGAGTGGTTTAATACATTTTAAAGAAAAAGTTCTAAAAACAGTTTAATACATTTGTCAGTTCAATAAACAACATGGAGTCTGTCCGGACTCACATTACAGAGCACTAAAGAGGTGCCAGGGGAGGATTCCATCCTCCCTCCTGTACCTAGTTATATCCCTTCTATCATATCCCCCTCTCCCTCCTGTACCTGGTTATATCCCTTCTATCATATCCCTTTTCTCCCTCCTGTACCTGGTTATAACCATCTATCATATCACCTCTCCCTCCTGTACCTGGTTATATCCCTTCTATCATATCCCCCTCTCCCTCCTGTACCTGGTTATATCCCTTCTATCATTTCCCCCTCTCCCCCCAGTACCTGGTTATATCCCTTCTATCATATCCCCCTCTCCCTCCTGTACCTGGTTATAACCTTCTATCATATCCCCCTCTCCCTCCTGTACCTGGTTATAACCTTCTATAATATCCCCCTCTCCCTCCTGTACCTGGTTATAACCATCTATCATATCCTCCTCTCCCTCCTGTACCTGGTTATATCCCTTCTATCATATTGTCTTTCTGGCTCAGGGTAGGTTATATGGGAGGGGGAGCGTATTCCCCGGCCGCTCTAGTTCCTCCTGGTTTGAGTAGTAGACTGTCCATTTAGCAATAGACTTGGCCGCTGTGTAGTCAGTACTTTGCTCTCTGGTCAAACTTTCCCAGCCTCCCCCTGCTCATGCCATGTACCATTTTAGTTGCCCTTTTTTACACGGTCTCTGTATGAATATATGTATGTAAATGGACCCACCCCATGCCTCCCACATGGTTTCCACCAGCCTTTTACAGCAGTCATAAGATAACTAAGATGTCTCATATTCAATAAAAATATGATTGATACCAGGACACGGGGACAATTGGAGACCGGCATATGGAAATATCTTGTTTTTCATGCCGGGGACTCAGACCTCACCCCAGTATACAGCTCAGCAGCCGCAATTATCCAGCTGAAGGTTACTGCAAAGTCAGTGCAAGAAGCAGGCATCATAGCAGTTATCTCTCCCCAATCAACAACTTCCTCTTCTAATATCTGTCACTTCTGCAATTTACCAGCCTTATCTCCGTGACTCATCTCTCTGTGTTATAAGTCCCGGCCAAGGACATTTTCCTGAACATCTACTCTGTGCAGAGATAATACACATTTTAAGAACTTGGTTTTTTTTTTCTAATAAACCATTTATATTTCTTGATTTTAATGGATTTATTTACCGGGAACCCCCTATACCCAATAGTTGAACGTGTCTCTGCAAAACAGCAATAACAATTCAATTTTGAACCTTACGTAGTTTTCTTCTTATGTGTGTTGTTTTAAGAATTGAGCTACTATACATGCGTAGTTGCTTGTTTAGGCTATCTACGTACCATTTCTGTACGTAGATTGCGAACGACGTTGAAAATAAATTTTATTTAATTTCAAAGTTGCCGAATTTCCAGTAGATTTACAAAATCTGGAACTTCCTGCTCCCGGAATCCTGGAGGAGCCGGCAAATCTCCCACATCAAATAACATCAGATCCCTCCCCATCTGTAGTAGCCCCGCTTAGATTGGTCAGGGGTGGGTCTTCAGGTGTGATTTGCATAAACCCTTGCTCCCATTTTGCTATGTTTTGGTTCTCCCGCGAAATTTACGATCGCAGGATCCTCTTAAGATTTCCGCAACTCCCACATGTAAAATGGGGCCGGCGTGGAAATCAGGATTGTACATAAGGGCTAGACCCAGTCCTTATTGTATGGTTGTCTGAATCCTGAAGATAAATGCTGTCTCATATATTGAGTAGTATAACCAGGCACAGGAGGGGGCATTATTAAAAGGCAGAGGTGTATTTGAACACCAGGACATGTATATAATCTGGAGGATGGTAGGTTTAGAGGAAACAGTACAGCAAAAAAATGTATGGATTTCCTAAATCTTAAATGAAATTGACTCTACGGTCTAGGGTCAGTGCCGCGTAAAAAAAAACCTAGGTGGGCCGTGTGGCTCTTATCTGCCGCTACTTTCTCTGTAACAGAAGAAATAGATTTATTATAGTGGGTGCACAACAACCAATCAGATTGTAGCTATGACTTTTTCTAGTAGATTATACAAAATGAGAGCTGGAAGCTGATTGGCTGTTTGGGATAACGCCTACCCTTTTCCTTAGTAGAGATAAGTAAATTTACCCAGAGGGTTGTGAATAACAAGTTAAATGGCAAAATAGTGATAGGTTGCTGGGGGGGGGATCTCTTATGTTTATGATGCCACCACACATTAAATCTGTGTTTACTGTCTGCAGGATGATGTCATGATGGTCCTTGGCTGCACCCCTATATTTATATATACACTTGCACATATTTAATTTAGTGGATAAAAGTGCAGGCATTTCGTTTGCTACTTATTGTATGGTTGTCTGAATCCTGAAGATAAATGCTGTCTCATATATTAAGTAATATAACCAGGCACAGGAGGGGGGCATTATTAAAAGGCAAAGGTGTATTTGAACACCAGGACATGTATATAAACTGGAGGATGATAGGTTTAGAGGAAACAGTGCAGCAAAAAAATTTATGGATTTCCTAAATCTTAAATTAAATTGACTCTACAGTCTAGGGTCAGTGTTGTGTAAAAAAAACTAGGTGGGCCGTGTGTCTCTTATGTGCCGCCACTTTCTCTGTAACAGAAGAAATAGATTTATTATAGTGGGCGCCCAACAACCAATCAGATTGTAGCTATGACTTTTTTCAGTAGATTATACAAAATGAGAGCTGGAAGCTGATTGGCTGTTTGGGATAACACCTACCCTTTTCCTTAGTAGAGATAAGTAAATTTACCCAGAGGGTTGTGAATAGCAAGTTAAATGGCAAAATAGTGATAGGTTGCTGGGGGAGGGGGGGTTTCTTATGTTTATGATGCCACCACACATTAAATCTGTGTTTACTGTCTGCAGGATGATGTCATGATGCCGCAGCGAATCAGAATGCAGTATGAGGTGGCGTGTGATCTTCCTCAGAGCGTGAGTATTGCTTTGGCCATTTAGCCTGCACGGCTTTAGAATGTTACTAAGGGAGGTGTGTGGGTGTTTTGCAGGGGTAAATGTTGGTGAACAGTCCCCATGAGTCATACCTATAATTAATATGATTTATGTCTATAACTTCTGCTTTTTCTTCTTTTGTTTGACAACAGCAAACATAAATCTTGATTTTATGGGCAGGAGCTAGATTTCAGATTTTCTCTTAATTTCCCTGGGTTTCCGTCAGATTTTCATACTGCACATGAAGGAGTTGGGATTCGATGGCAATTGGGCATTCCTTCACGGAGGAAGTACTGACGTACGTTTAGGCAGCACGTAATTACGCTGCTAAGCACGCCTATACTGTATGATTTAAATGTCTCCGAAGCCTAATTACGGTTGTCGCATGCTTGGCACGCTCCCTCGTTCGTAGTTACGCTGAAGAAACGTGACTGGTCCTTACGCTCTGAGATAAGTGGCATAACATCTGCCAAAGTAATAATGGGCGCTTTTTTACGCTAGTGGCTAGCGTAAATTCACTCGCGTATGTTTTTCTGGATCTACCCTCAGATGTCTAAATAGTAATACGGATTTATACAAATCTTTTGCTCGGGATCCACTTGTGCGAAAGGCGGAAGTCTTAATCTGGCCCTATGTTCACAAGCACTAAAGACATTAATTTCCATATTAGAGAAATTATTCATTTCCATTTTAGAGATATTAATTTAACCATTGGAGTTTGCGAAAACCATCTGTTAAATTGTACGTCACAGGGTACCTTTTTTTTTTTAACACATATTTTCCCCCTCTCCAAAATATACCCGTTCTTATGCCAGTATGCAGTGGGCATTAAGGCTTTGTGTAAACTAATTGGCAGACCCCCCCACCACCACCGTCCTCTCAATCAGTCTCAATTCAGCATTCCATTCCACCAGAATCCGGGAAGGTAAAGTATAGAAGCTGCCTCCTTATTGGCTGGCACTGAACGTATAAATACCTCACAGCATTCTTTAGAGACCGGAGATAATAAGTACTGGTTGGACCAAGCAGAGAGATAAAGACCAAGTTATTTTTGCAATCACTTGACAAGGGTCATTCAGAAGCACATAGCACACATTTTTCTAAAATTATATTCAATGCCAAAAAACGGCATTGTTTTTGAGTGTGTGTTTTGCTTGCGTTCTTCAGCAGATTTTCTATTTGAGGCAATTTTTTATTATCTTAGAAATTAGCTTAAAAATAAAAACCTATTTGGGGTCATTTAAACGTACTTTTTATTATAGGTTTACACAATTTTCAGAAATTGACGAATATGGATCAAACATATTGATTTTGGCCCCAGATTAAGACATTTGTGTAGCAGACCAGGCATTCCAAAGGGCGGCCATTTTAATTTCCTCACACACCCACACAGCCACCACAAGTTAATACTGCACTGAGTTCCCAACACTTTGGTGTCACAGACTTGTTGTGAATCTGAATTCCATTTGGAAGACCGCAGCTTGCCTGTGGCAGAGATTCAGCGACTGATTCAGCAGATAAATTGGTGGGAATTCAAGTTGAGGAATAAGGATTTAAAATGGATCCCTATTGTGCACGCCCACAGTTTAAGAAGCCAAACAACCTTAAGGACGGGATTTGGCTATTGATCACCTGACTTGTAGCCCGAATTATTATTCCACCACCTTACGTAGCAAGCTCACCATAGATCTCCTAAAAAGCGGCATTCGGAGAGCCAAACTGAGGCCCCCAGCTCATAAATGTCACCTTTTAAAGCTTTTGTAGGATATCTAATGGTATATAGTTTAACATATAGGTGTCTCTTTCTTTCATTTAATGTACTATTGCAACTTATTACCAATAGTAAGAACGATATACGGCCCTAGGGTTAGTTTGAGGGTCATGCTTTGACGTTTTCATACCCTACAACTTTCCCTGAAGGCAAAGCGGGCCATAATAACTCCGGCCCCTGATCCCACCAGGACCCGCCTATAAATGACCATATTTGGTCAACTCAACACTCCTTTTTGTTTATACTTTGCCCCTTCTGTGAGTCCTGGTGAATTGTCTTGCGAGAAGTGGGACACATGGAGGGTAGATTGATTCCTGGTGAATCAATAGGGATGAATCGGGGTGTGATTTGCAGGTAGAACAATGCAGCCGAAAATTGTTTTTTTTGGAGGCTGGAATCCAGACAGCGTTGAAAACGAGGCGGCTTTACCTTAACCTTCTGCTACCTAAAGCCTGACTCTAATCCTCCCCTCTCTGAAGCCTAACCCTAACCCTTCCTGCGCAGCAGCTTACCCTAACCATAAGGGGTACCTTTTCGACATGTTAAACGTTCCAGAACATAGTCTCTCTTAATGAAAAAGCTGTTGGCAATGGTAGAGTTGAAATTAAACTTTTGGCTGTATTATTACCAAAAACAAGCCTTTTATACCTGCAGCTACAGCCCAATTAATGGGGAAACATACTCATCAATATTGTGGAAACCCACAAAATGGGTCCATGTAAGTGTGTCATCACCATCACCGTTTCCTAGTGAATTAAGATGTTCTCGATGGTCACAAAATGTTTCAACACATTCAAGAAGCAAGGGCTCTCTAAATTATATTGCTTGTTGTTTTCCCCTGAACAAAATGGCTGCCTGCTTCCATGGTCTGAAGATGGCTGTTGGACCCATAATGCATCTGTGATGCTTAATCCTCTGTACAGATTTTATTACTATTGTTGTTGTACACATTTTCCTGGTCTTAAGCTGCTGTGTTCGTGTAGAAATCCAGGTGCAGTAGAAAAGACTTCTGAGACGTGAATCAAATGGAAAGTGCAGGCCGTGTTTGGATCAGGGGGGAAGCGATCGCACCTGTTCCATTGCTCCCCTGCTAAAAGTTTAGTGTTTCTGTAAGATTTACTAACCCTGCAACACGATCCCCAGTCTGCAGTTGTTACTCGTAACCAACATCTGGCCCCCCCTGCATGCATAAATAAAGGGTGAAAATGCAAGTGTTTCCCGTCTCTGGATCCGTCACGCTCCTTTGCTGAATATTCTGGCTTCGGCCTCTTTCTGTTTTGAAGATTAAGGGCCAGATTTACTATGCTGCGGGGGAAGGAAAAGTGGAGATGTTGTCCTTAGCAACCAATCAGATTCTAGCTGACATTCTCTAGTATGTCATAGAAAAGTGAGAGCTATAATCTGATTGGTTGCTATGGGCAACATCTCCTCTTTTCCTTTACTGCAGCTTAGTAAATCTGGCCCCATGAGTCTGATTCAGAGTTGTAATTTAGTCACTGTTTGGGCAGAACAATCGCGTCACTATTCACAGTCACGTGAAACGCCCAAACCCGTCCAGTTTCCGCGTTGTGGGCCTGATCTAGACTAGCATGATGGCGTAGAGTATCTCTGCGAACCTTTGCGTTGTGCTTGCCCAGAACAAATGCGCAAGCAAATAAGGGTGTTCCAGACGAGATGCCTGGGAGGGAAATGGTGGTGGGATGTAGTCAATGTACAGCAAGAGCGTGCTCACACAAATAGCCGTTCCTTATCGCAATTTACATCAATCCCAATCCAGAGGCGAGTGTCCACCAGCTGACGTGACGTCACAGACGGTCCAGAGCCAAATGCACCTGATCAAGAGCTGAATACAGACGTTCCAGAGCCAAACATAGACGGTCTAGAGCCAAATGCACCTGATCTAGAGCCAAACAGAGACGTTCCAGAGCCAAACATAGGCGGTCTAGAGCCAAGTGCACCTGGTCCAGAGCAAAACACAGATGATCCAGAGCCAAACATAGACGGTCCAGAGCCAAATGCACCTGGTCCAGAGCAAAACACAGACGATCCAGAGCCAAACATAGACGGTCCAGAGCCAAATGCACCTGATCAAGAGCTGAATACAGACGATCCAGAGCCAAACATAGACGGTCTAGAGCCAAATGCACCTGATCTAGAGCCAAACATAGACGTTCCAGAGCCAAACATAGACGGTCTAGAGCCAAATGCACCTAAACTAGAGCCAAACATAGACGTTCTAGAGCCAAATGCACCTGGTCCAGAGCCAAACATAGGCGATCCAGAGCCAAACACAGACGCTGCAAAGCCACAGACGTTCCAGAGCCAAACACAGATGGTCCAGAGCCAAATGCACCTGTTCAAGAGCAAAACATAAACGATCCAGAGCCAAATACAGACGATCCAGATCTAAACACAGACGATCCAGAGCCAAACACAGACGATCCAGAGCCAAACACAGATGGTCCAGAGCCAAATGCACCTGATCAAGAGCCAAACACAAAAGATTCAGAGCCGAACACAGACGCTCCATAGCTGAACACAGACGCTCCATAGCTGAACACAGACGCTCCATAGCCGAACACAGACGCTCCATAGCTGAACACAGACGCTCCATAGCCGAACACAGACGCTCCATAGCCGAACACAGACGCTCCATAGCCGAACACAGACGCTCCATAGCCGAACACAGACGCTTCAGATCCGAACACAGACGCTTCATAGCAGATCCAAACACAGACGATCCAGATCCAAACACAGACGATCCAGATCCAAACACAGACGATCCAGATCCAAACACAGACGATCCAGATCCAAACACAGACGATCCAGATCCAAACACAGACGATCCAGATCCAAACACAGACGATCCAGATCCAAACACAGACGATCCAGATCCAAACACAGACCATCCAGATCCAAACACAGACGATCCAGATCCAAACACAGACGATCCAGATCCAAACACAGACGGTCCATAGATAAACACAGATTGTCCAGAGCCAAACACAGACGATCCAGATCCAAACACAGACGATCCAGATCCAAACACAGACAATCCAGATCTAAACACAGACGATCCAGAGCCGAACACAGACGATCCAGATACAAACACAGACGGTCCATAGCTAAACACAGATTGTCCAGAGCCAAACACAGACGATCCAGTGCCAAACACAAACAATCCATAGCTGAACATAGACGCTCCATAGTCAAACACAGATGTCCCAGAGCCGAACACATTCAATCAAGAGCCAAACACAGACGATCCAGATCCAAACACAGACGTATAAAAAGGACTGATTACATCAAGACATTTGCAGCGGCCCCAGGTCATGTGTTAGTCCAGGCGGTGACCTTCCGCATCCTATTTCAGACCCGTGTGTTAGGACGTAACGCTTCAATCACATGACACAGGGTCAGACATGGCTGCCGCTGTAAATACATAGTGACGGTTACTTGCAGGTAGAGGCACTCACAATGATCAGTCGGCATGGCACTGTCCTGCCCTTCACCCGTGCAGCGTATTGGGACACGTAGGCGCGCTTCGCTTAGCTGTTGTGGGCCCGTACGCTACGTGCCTTTTCTCTTGGAACGCACAAAGCCGGGCCCACTTTTTCCAATACATCTACAAATTGCGCGCGCCTCTCGATCAGCCGCTGGCGTAGGCGCGTGCCCTCTCTTTGCAAACTAATCCAGACTTTGGGCCGGATCCAGAGGTAATAATGCCAGGGAACTTACGCGTGCGGGAGCCAGATGTTTCACAAGCGTACCTTCAGAAGGGCGTAAAAGTTAAGGTATTCTTCTGGGTATGTAAGTGTCCTGTATTACTACCATTAGAGGGGAGTTATTACAGACCCCCACACACATTTAAAGCTTGGGGGGGGGTCTGGATCTGGCCCTTCGGGATTATCTGTGTGCTGGAGTAGGAATGGTTAAGGCAGGAGGGGAAGGGGCAGTGGCTATGTTGTGATGCACAGATGCTTTCTGTAGGATGCTCTCTTTATAGGAAGGTGGTTTCTGGGAGGCTCTCTGTATTTTAGAACAGTCACTGGGACGCTGTGTGTAATGTGACCTGGGGACATTACTGTGGGGTGTAATCATGGAACCTGGGGATATTACTATGTATATAAGCATGTACTCTGGGGACATTACTGTGTGGTATAATCATAGCACCTGGGGACATTGCTGTGGGCCATAATAATGGCACTATGTGGCATTATTTTGTGATCCGGGGGACATTACTGTGTGATATCATCATGTGACCCGGGGACATTAGACTGTGGTAAAGTCATGTGAACCTGGGGATATTACCATGTGGTATAATCATGTGACCTGGGGACATTACTGTGTAGTATTATCATGACACCCAGGGATATTAGACTGTGATAAAGTCATGTAAATTGGAAACATTACTGTGGTGTAATCATGTGACCTGGGGATATTACTGTGTGGTATAATCATGTGACCTGGGGACATTACTGTGTGGTATTATCATGTGACCTGGGGACATTACAGTGTGGTATAATCATGTGACCTGAGGACATTACTGTGTGGTATAATCATGTGACCTGGGGGCATTACTGTGTGGGGTAATCATGTGACCTGGGGACATTACTGTGTGGTGTAATCATGTGACCTGAGGCTATTACTGTGTGATGTAATCATGTGACCTGGGAATATTACTGTGTGATGTAATCATGTGACCTGGGGATATTACTGTGTGATGTAATCATGTGACCTGGGAATATTACTGTGTGATGTAATCATGTGGGGATATTACATTACTGTGTG
>WWET01003313.1:138256-151729 GCA_011038615.1 Limnodynastes dumerilii | reverse complement strand
ATATATAATATATATTCTATTTTCTCTCCCATTCTATGCATGATTGTAAGCTCTATTGAAATATATTCTATCTACATCCTGGATTTTTATATATGTAGGATTTATTTATTTATCTATTTATTGACCTATCTACCTGACAGTCCAGTACATATATAATATATATTCTATTTTCTCTCCCATTCTATGCATGATTGTAAGCTCTATTGAAATATATTCTATCTACATCCTGGATTTTTATATATGTAGGATTTATTTATTTATCTATTTATTGACCTATCTACCTGACTTATCAGTCCAGTACTGTTTATGAGTATTCTAGTTCAATTCACAGCACCTTTCACTCTTCCACACTAGTTCTTTTCCATCCTTTCTCTCTTGTACCTGGTCACTCCTTATTGCTTCCTTTATTTGACTTACCTTGCCTATGCTGACATCCGGTCCCTGGATGTCTTCTTTTTGTTCTCTCCTCCGTGTTTCTCTGCACAGTGAATGATTAAGTGACCTTGATGTCTCTGTATAAAATCACAATGCTTTTCTGATGTTATTCCTAAAAAAGTAACTTTTACTGAGTTCTAGTAAGTACTGAGTAATGAATACTAATAATGAATCTGTTGAAGTTTGAAATTGCTTTTCATCAGCCCTTTAAAAAACAAATGATTTTATAAGTTTTAGGAATCAAACTATATAAGGTTCTACTATTCCAATGGTGAAATTTGTCCTGTTTGTAATATTCATTAGTGTTGAGCATAGATGCAGTCTGACTCCTAAATTTGTCCCCGTGTGTTGTAAATTAGACCAGTTAAGAAATAAATGTTAAAATCCATCAGTGATGTTTGACAAGGGATACTTATAGCAGATACAGGGAGATTGGATGCTGGATTATTTTATGGTCAGTATTATGGACAGGTATTATTATTTTAGCAAACATAACTTCCTTAATAACTAATGATTATCTTTGAATTACCACTGCCTTCTTGTATTGTTGCTGACCATCTATAAAAATGTTTTAATCTTGACAAATATTTTAATTATGGTGATAAAAATCTGTCCTCTACACATATTACCAAAAAGATGGAATGATGACAAAACTAGCCATAGAATTTCAATAATTTTTTTTAAAGAGAACACTATCTGTGGAAATGTTATAGTTTTCAACACATCAGTGATAGCTAAAACAAACTTTCTGTACTTTTTTAGAAATATATTGATTCACAAAGAAAGCTAAACTGGTGGATTTTATGTTAGATAAGTCACCGAAAGGAAAAAATATACCCCTTATTTTTTCTCTTTACATGAGATCTATCAACACAAAGAAATCCTGATTGAATGATTAGCAGTTTATGAGATCATGGCACTGTAATTGACTAAAAATTACATTTGTATTACACAACACATAGGGAACAATGAGTTACAACGTAAGCAGTCTCTAAAATGAAATTCATTTAATTAGATTTGGCAGCTAGAAATCTGCTGTCAGGCCAAGACTTAACTGGTTATGGTACATAATTTGCTTTAAACCTATTTTCAGGTTCATCACTAGATGTCGCTACTACTCTAGCTTTCAATTTACTGTTTAAAAAACTCTAGCACAAATTATAGATATATTCAAACAGAAAAGATACCATCTCTATAACTTGTCACAATATTTATAGATGACGTTGCATGGGGGACAGGCTGCACGGATGGGTCCTGGGCCCTCAACTTCTGACAACAGCCCTTCACCACAGAGATTTCTCCACTACTGCTTCAGTACCTGTCATAGAACATGACAGTTAGTGGAAGAAAACCTGTGCAGCCCAGCACTGCTCTGGATCACCGCACCCAGCAGCTTGAAAACAGCGTGTATGGCATCGGATGCAACGCTATGTCTGCAGGAGTGGTAATGTGGATTGGTCTATCACAAATGTCCTTCTTGCAGCCCTTAGTGAGAAGGTGCCCTGAAGCAGGGCTGAAGTTCAGCATCAGCAGAGATGTTAGTCTGCCAGTTACATATATCCGGGTCCTACATATTATTATTATTAACGTTTATTTATAAGGCGCTACATGGTATCCGCAGCGCCGTACAGAGGCAATAGGAAGCCGATAGTTACATATACAATACAATAATTAATACAAGGTATAAAATCATAGAATAAGGAATACAATAAAAGCACAATGCAAAAATAAAATACATTACAAAAATAGCAGAACAATATATATGGAAAATATAGATGGTGGATATGTGTGTAGGAGCAGATGAATAAGGAGAGAGATAGACAGTAGAGAGAAAAAGGTGGAAAGTGATGAGGACAGGGTAGAGAGATGATTACAGGAGGTAGGAGTTCCCTGCTCATAAAAGCTAATATGCTAAGAGAGAGGGCAAATAAAGGAACACAGCTATGAAGATGGGGAGAGCAGGTAAGCTTAGGTGGAGGTAGGGTAGGCTAGCCTGAAGAAGTGGGTTTTATGGGAGCGTTTGAAGGATTGGAGGGTGCTGGATTGCCTGATAGGAAGTGGTAGGTTGTTCCAGTGGAGAGGGGCGGCCTGGGAGAAGTCTTGGATGCGGGAGTGAGAAGTAGTTGTAATGTTAGAGTTAAGGCGAAGGTCACCAGCAGAGCGGAGTGGACGGGAGGGGGTGTGGATGGAGATAAGGGAGGAGAGGTAGGGAGCGGTAGAGGAGGAGAGAGTCTTGTAGGTTGTGGTGAGGAGCTTGAAGAGAATTCTAAAAGGGGCAGGAAGCCAGTGTAGAGATTGACAGAGAGGTGAGGTGGAGGCAGTGCGTTGGGAGAGAAGATGAGCCTGGCTGCAGCATTTAGTATAGATTGTAAGGGTGCGAGATGGACCAGAGGGAGGCCACCGAGGAGAATGTTGCAGTAGTCCAGACGAGAGATAACAAGAGAGTGAATGAGCATTTTAGTGGCGTCTGCATTTAAAAAGGGTCTGATGCGAGCAATGTTGCGGAGATGAAAGCAGCAGGACAGTGAGAGGGCCCGGATGTGGGGGGTGAAGGGGAGAGAGGAGTCTAGGATGATGCACAGGCAGCGGGCTTGGGTGGAGGAGGAGATGGTGGAGTCACCAATAGTAATAGAGATAGTAGGGGTAGAGGGGATACTTGAAGAAGGGAAGACTACGATTTCAGTTTTGTCCATGTTAAGCTTCAGAAAACAATAAGACATCCATGAGGAGATGGCCGAGAGGCAATCTGACACTTTTGATAGAAGTTCAGGGGAGAGGTCAGGGGAGGAGAGATAGATTTGAGTGTCATCGGCATAGAGGTGATACTGAAAGCCAAAGGAGCTGATGAGGTCACCCAGGGAGGAGGTGTAGAGTGAGAACAGAAGGGGACCAACAACACACCAATGGGAAGAGGAGTGGTAGGGGAGGAGGAGCCGGGGGTTGCAACAGAGAAGGAACGGTCCGTGAGATAAGAGGCGAACCAGGAGTGGACAGTGCCAGAGAGTCCAAGGGAGCGAAGGGTGTGGAGCAGGAGAGGGTGATCAATGGTGTCGAAGGCTACTGACAGATCCAGGAGGATGAGAAGGGAGAAGTGGCCCTTAGATTTGGCAAAAAGGAGATCATTTGTGACCTTAGTCAGGCCGTTTTCAGTGGAGTGCAGGGGGCGGAACCTAGATTGGAGAGGGTGCAGGATAGAGTTGTCGGCAAGGTAGCCAATTAGACGCTTGTAAACAAGCCGTTTAAGCAACTTTGAGGTAAAGGGCAGAAGGGAGATGTGTCGGTAATTGGAAGGTGAAGTGGGATCAAGGTTAGGTTTTTTTAAGGATGGGGGAGACAAGAGTATGTTTAAAGGGGGAGAGGAAGAAGCCCGAGGAGAGGGATAAGTTAAAGAGGTGAGCAAGATGAGAGCAGGTGGAGAGAAAGAGAGACCGGAGAAGATTAGAGGGGATGGGATCTACTGGGTATGTTGATGGAGGGGATGACAAGAGAAGTGAGTGGATTTCTTCTTCAGAGGTAGGGATGAAGGTAGACAATGGTGGGTGGCTAGGGAGGAGGGGAGAGGGTGGAGATTGAGATGAAGGAGAGGTGATAGTAGAGGAGATGGGGCTCCTGATGGAGTCAATATTGGAAGTGAAGAAGGTGGCAAAGTCGGAGGCAGAAATGGAGAGAGGGAGGGGGGAGGGAGGAAGGGAGAGAAGAGAGTTGAAGGGTGGCAAAGGGGTGGCAGGGGTTAGACGATTGGGAGAGAATGAGAGGCTTAAAGAAGGATTGCTTGGCCAGGGCAAGAGCAGAAGTAAAAGAGGAGAGCATGAACTTGAAGTCGAGAAAGTCTGCAAGGGAACGGGACTTCCTCCAGAGTCGCTCAACGGCATGGAAGCATATCTTTAGGAACCGAGTGGTCAGGGAGTGCCAGGGTGTGGGGTTGTTGCGGTGAAGGGAGACTGAGGAGGAAGGGCAGGCAGCATCAAGGGCAGAGGAGAGGGCATTGTTGTAGAGAGAGGTGGCTAGATTGGGGCAAGACATGGTGGAAATGGGTGCAAGGAGGGGATCAAGAGAAAAGGTGAAAGCCACAACATCAAGGGAATGGAGCTTCTTTCGGGTGAGAATGTGTTTGGGTGACTGGGAAGGAGAGGGGGAGGAAAAGAGGCAGAAGGAGATAAGATGATGATCAGAGAGGGGGAAGGAAGAGATGGCGAAGTCAGACAAGGAGCATGAGCATGAGAATACGAGATCAAGGGAGTGGCTCAGGTTATGGGTGGCTGCTGAAGTCCACTATAGGCCAAGGGAGGAGGAGAGGGAAAGAAGTTTTGTGGTGCTGGGGTCTGAGGGGTTGTCAACCGGGATGTTGAAGTCACCTAGGATAAGGGTGGGGAGGTCAGAAGACAAAAAGTGGGGGAGCCAGGCTCCAAAGTTATCAATGAATTTGGAGGTGGGACCGGGGGGGGGGGGGGATTTTATGGGTTCTACCTGGGAGAATACATTACACTTTGGCACCACTTGTACTAAGTACTGGATAGCTTTAAACTATAAATAAGTGTGACTATTGGATAAACTAATAGTGCTCTACTCAAAATTGAAGTATGTCAACACTGCACACTTTCCACTTTACAAATTCCACCCCTACAGTTACATTACTCTACCCACATTACATATTATACCCCCACGGTCACTCATCTGTCCCCACATTATATGAGATACACATTGCACCTTTGTGAACACCATATACCCAATGTAGCAAGCAATATACATAATTTTCTTGGTTTTTTTTTAGGATATACTTTTTGCCTGAGGAGGCTGCTTTTATATAATAGAAAATTAACAGGTTTTGCTGCCTCCTGGCAGGTTGCGTCTTCAAACAGCAACCCCTGAAAGCTGAGGAGTAGGAACATGACAGAGATGGTACAGCACTAGCAATTAGTATAAGAGACACCTGCAAGGAAGAAGTGCAGGATATGAGGCACATATCTACACCAAATAGTAATAGGTGAAACTACGTGCCTAGGTAGAAATAGCATGGACACACACACACACACCAGATGACAATAGGTGGAACTATGGGCCTGATCCAGAGCAACGCTCGCAAGCGAGCGTACGCTCATCGTAAGCGAATTTTCGTAAAAAAATTCGCAATGCGCATGCCCAGTATGACAGGTTCCGGTCGCCCGCGCGTCATGAGCGAATAGCGGGCGTATCGTTAGCGTATTTTTCGCTCGCCGGGCGTATTTTTTTTACGATGGTCGGCTGGGCGCCCGTTTTACGGCGGCGGGGCGGGGATAGCCATTTATTTACTACAGGGAGGCGGGGGTAGCCATTTTAATTGTACAGTATGGGCGTGCTAAGCGTATTTTTTCAGCGTATTCTCTGCGAATTTTCGTACGGCCGACGGTCGTACCTGGTGTGGTGTGTCTCCGCCGTAAGCAGGGACTTTACTATGGGAGTGCTAGGGGCGTGTAGGTTGATACGACGAGCGTACGTTCGCATTCGCCCGTCGTTGCGAATTTTCGTAGCGCTGGATCAGGCCCTATGTGCCTAGGTAGAAATAGCACGGACTCATACACCAGATGACAATAGGTGAAACTATGTGCCCAGGTAGAAACAGCACGGATTCACACACCAGATGACAATAGGTGGAGCTATAGCAGTGAATACAACACTGAAACTCCACAAGGGAGTACACAAATACAAACAAAACTAGGCAAGTAATAGAGAGAAGCACAAATGGAGAGTGGGAGAAAGCCACAAGACAAGACAGGGGTCAAGCAATCGGCAGCCAAGCAGCAAAAAGAACACAATATCACAAGGCACAAGGCAAATATCATGGACTGACTTACTTGGATATCCGCTCTGGGTTCCCTGGGACGTGATAGGGTTTCAGCGTGGTGTTGAAAGCTAGAGAGTTTGATATGTGATCTGCTCATGTGTTAGTGGGCAAAGGGTTAAGATACACGGCGATGCTTGACTGGACTGGACAAAACAAGCTGGACTGGACTTGACCAGGACTGGATTAGACTTGATAAGCTTAGCTGGACTGGACTGGACTTGACCAGGACTGGACTGGACTTGACTTGATCTGGGCTGGACCAGGACTGGACTTGGCCTGGACTGGACCAGTACTGGACTAGACTTGACTTGACCTGGACTGGACCAGGAGACATGAACTGGAAAAGGACTTGACTTGACCTGGACTGGACCAGGAGACATGAACAAGAATAATAATCTGCAGTCTGTTCACTACCGACTGGTATAATCAGGTTGATTACTGCTGGCTGGTTTTGCAGGCTGTTTGCTGCAAGCAGAGAAGCAGGCTGATAGCTGCAAGCTGTAGACTGCAAACAGGAATCTCCCAAGGAGTAAACAGAAACCAGGCACCTTGAATAACCAAATTGTTCTGACACTGTCGATACAGTGCTCTGGGTTTAAATAGAACGCCCATGATTGGATAGCCTGGTCATGTGATTCCTAGAGCTGGACTCTGATTGGTTGGAACAAGTCATGTTATGATTCTAAGATGGCCCATGAAATAGTCCTGGAAGCATGGCAATGGCCAGAAAGGGCAGCAAACAGATTACCCCTGACGTAGTAAGTGCAGTGACAGCAAAGAGCTAGCAGCAAAAGAAGCTACAACTGGCAGGGGCATACTCTTGCTGGTCTATTTACAGGGAGTCTGTCCAAAAACTGAAGTTTCTGGACCTCCAGTTGCCAACCGAGTCATAGCAGCTTATAAGAGAGGACGTTAAATTAACCACTACACATTCCATCCAGCCAAGTGGAAAGTAAATCACAGAGGAGGCTATTGAATTGCTGCACATGTTAAACAATTGCTAAAGGTATCATAGATAATACAAGTGGAAATCAATTTAATCCGTTAATAATTCTTACATGTATAAACAAATTGGAAGAGAATACTTATAATTTATACACACAAGTTTGTACTTTTAAAGGCACCCAGATTCATATCATAGTCTGTTTACAAGGGGCCCCTAAAGCATGGAGGATTTTTATTTAATATTGATGTGTTTTCCTGTTGTATATTGCACATTGTATATTGTATTATATTTTGATGCTGAAATTACTTGTTCGCAATTTTAAAATTTCTTTGAATCCTTTATGCTTGTCCATTTAGGAAACATAAAAAAGTTTGATTTAAAGCACATTCCTATTTTAGTCTATCCTAGCAATATTTCATCAGTTTAAATACACACAAGTATATCCAATCAATTAAAAATATATTTAAAATATATTTTAATGGAGCAAGCAAAGCATTCATCATAAATCTTTATTAAACCAAAATTTTGTTACAGTAATATGTAAATTTCTTCCCTGACTATATTTAAGGTATAATAATATATTGTAGATTACAATCTGATGGCCAGCAAATATAGATACTTAGAACAATATGGGTTGTGAAAAAAACAGGGTTCTTTAAATCACTCAGGGCCCGATTCAATTACATTCGTGCACTGCATTAGATGGGAAAAACTTGCGGTGCGCTTTTTCCCATCTATTACGGTAGCCAAAGCAAACGGAATCCCCCCAAATTTGCGCCATTAGCTTTGCATTGCGAATAACGTGGTGCACGAATGTAATTGAATCGGGCCCTCAGAGTGATATGGGATACATCCCTGCAATGTTATTTTTAATGTACTGAAGATGCAGCCAACACAAAATCTGTGAATTGCAAGGTCCGATATAACTCTTGCTGTCCAGGTCAATGACTAATATCTGCAATTGGCTGTTTTAAGGTCTGTGGTAAGTCTGATAGTGGTAGGAAGTCTGTGATAGCTATGGTTTGTAAGGTTTGTTACTCTGCCTTGAAGACCCTCTCTCTGCACTAAATAGAAGTGTAGGTATTCCACACGTGCCTCATATTGCACATGTACACATTGCAATGATTGGTTGGCAAAGCAACTTTGTCAGGGCACCCCTTTAAAACTCTCTGTGGAGCTTAGCAATGCCTAGCTCCTCCCATGATTATCACCTTTTATATAGGGTTGCCATGACATTCCTAGGGCCCGATTCAATCCAACGCGAAGCCCGCATTATTTTGGTTGCAAAGCTAATTAAAACCGGCTATTACGGTAGCCAAAATACACAGATTTTAATATGTACCTCTATGGTGTGCACATAAAAATCCACAACAAAAATTTGCACAATTAGCTTTGCAATTCACGCTAAATTTAATCGGCCTCTAGACCTTTAGACATTCTAATCATTTCAGTGTTTTAAAAATGGCCATTATTATGTATTATGTATTTCTCAGAAACGAGTTTAAGAGGTAGACAACAAATAAACTTTATTTTAAACTATTGCTTTTATTTTCACTGGAACACAAATAAATAAGCACATATTTAATATAAAATATTTTCAATGCACAAAAGAAAGCAAGATTGGATCTTGGAACAAATTTGTAATGTTACTACAATAGTATCAAAGTACATTTAAATACATGGTACTTAAAAAAAAAGTAATGTACAAAAAAGAAAGGAATTGTCCTCATTGGTGCATTTATGACATATGTAAAAATGGCTCGTGGCTGTTTAAATAAATAGCTCTCGAGTTTTTAACCCATATTTCAGGAACATCTGAAATAGTTAATGATCTATGAAAAAAGTCATGACATTCAGATTAAGGATCAGAAAACAAATACAACAAACATATATACCGTCTATATTTTCTTCTTAAAAACCCTGTTACAGTATTTAAAAATGCTGTGCCATAGTACACTAAAAACATACTGTTTTATATTCATTTAAATTGTATTTAATTGTCAATAGGCAATAAAGAAAACATACATAGCTAATATACACATGTATAAATATAGCTACTTGTATACATATTTATATAAACAACATTTTAGTGCAAGGATAACAAGACCAGGATGTAAATCGACTGTGCTTTATTAAAATAGTACACAGTGCTCTCTACACAGAGTGCTAATCTATAGGTTTATCTATTCGCAGTTTAACTTAGGAACTGCATACAACATGTAAACATAGGGGGGTGTGAATAAGGGTTGAGATGCTCCTGAATTCTAATAAATATTTGCATTGATCATCTCCTGGCACCTTGGTAATACAGTCATCTCATTGTAAATCATTGCACCTATTCTGATGGACATATTTTATTTATACAATGAAATGTTGATATTACAATTCCAGAACTGTGTTTAAATGAATAAACATATAAAACACACACACTACATTGATATATGTATACAGTACATACAATTAACATACATCCTTAAAAAAAGAATTTAGTGGTGTAGTCATTAGAATTTGTGTCATCACTCATTATTCATTACGACTAATAATAAAAATAACAGAGGTTGCCTTGGGACTTTCTGTTGTAATAATAGTCTTTGGGTTTACCCGGTTTAGATACTAATAATTAGGTAATAGTGAGTTTAGACTGCAAAATTTTTAAACAATTATAAGAGACATTTTGGATGTGCTCACTCGAGAACATGGAGAATCTTTCACTAAAATTTATAGTATATTTATCAGAGGTTAATAAACACAGTTTGTCTGGATTAGAGAGTGCTGCTTCTATAATGACATTTAATATCTATTTCATTTATACTTCATTTATATTATTTTACTATAATTCCAAATTCATCTTTTTACATCATTGTTGCCATTTTAAGATCAAAAAATTGAACAAATAGGTCAATAAAACCTCATTTATATGGCATGCTTTAATGATGCAAAGTGAGCTGAAAATATTTCTAATGCTGCGTTCACATTGCCACTGCCTAAAAAGCCAGCTTTTTAGGCAGTGGGCAAAATTTTGAACATTTTAGCCTGGTGTGTTCAGACTGCGCTGAAAACACCGGCTTTTTTTTTTTTCTCTCTCTTTTTTTTTTTTTTACAAGCCGGCTGCTATTTAAATAGCCGGCTTTTCACCGCAGTGTGAACGGGTGAAGCCGGCTTTTAAAAAAGCCGGCAAAAACCCTTCTTTTTAGCCGGGTCTGAGACCCGGCTAAAGAGACCCGGCTTCACCGTTCACATTGCCAGAAAAAGCCGGGGTTTTCATGAAAGCCGGCAATTTCATGAAAACCCCGGCTTTTCCATGGTAATCTGAACGGGGTATAAGATTGATATTTGTCATAAACTGCATCTTGTTTTAAACATCAATATCTAGTCTATATATTAGAATATGGTCTTATCAGAAATACATTAAAGTGCTCATGTTCTATTTTTTAGGATTGTTGATATGAGTCTCTCCTCGCTAGGCAAAGACACAGAACTACACATATAACATTAACCTTTAACACTCACCCTTACCTTAAGCTCACTTTACCAAGAAACTAGTTTCTATTGTGAAAACGAATCAAAACCAGCTACAATACCAATAGGGGGTTTACCCACAAAATTCCATAGTTACTCTGTTACCTATATAAGTAGTTATGTGCTAGCTTGTTGAACTAATGAAATAAAGGTTGTTTAAAGCTTTACACCAATCTAGCCAATATAGGAAGGATGGAATGTTGAAGTTGAAGTTGTTGAATGTTGAAGTGTTCACATGTCTTTGAGACCTCATTTTTAATGTGCAAACAAAAATATATACGATTTATTTAATTAGAAAATAACTGTTTACTGCTCATTTTATGGTAATTCTGATGCTTTTTAGAATTTCATTTATTATTCATGTTAATTTATTGCTGTCTGCAAAAAGATTTGATTTTGGTAAACAGGCCAGTTATAGGAAAATAAAACAAGCAAATCATAATACAAGGAAACTTCTTACTGCCAAAATTGTACACAAACTCAAGAACAAATACATTGCATGTAACTATTTAGTACATGATACTTACTTACTTGATACTAAAGATAACTATGTTGCTACTAATGTTTATTTAAAAAAAAAAAACATTTAATATCTGGGTGCACTATTTTTGGCATTCATCATGCTCATTATGGTGTATACTTCACATCTGATATTGGAAACCAGTATTAATTGTGTTAGTAAAATAATTTATCAAACAAACTTAATTCATCATTTGCATTACATCCAAGGATCACTTAATGTGTATCGGGGAAACCTGTAAGGAAGCATGATTATAATAAGTCAGGAAATATACAGATGGCCCTTACTTAAGCTCTTATTGATTTTAGATTTGTAATGTGGTGGATTCAGAACATTACCTTCCAGGTATAAAATAGAGCTTTGTGGCATTATTCAGTTGACATACTATGATTTATTCTTATGTTTTAGGAAGCATTGGTACTCATAAAGTTTTACAGTTTAAATAGTTGTTCCTGCTATATTACTCCTGCTCAGGGACCTGACATTAAAGTTATTTATGAAGAGCAATAACACATGGTGATAGTATTATATATATGCTCTTGATGGAACGAAGAAGCCATCATTTATTAGACAAAGAGAGTGCAAACCACTGCAGACTGAAAGGTGAAATCACAGGGGATATGTACTATAAAAATGATAATGTCACAGCATAATCCATCTTGTACATTTCCTTGTTTTCATAACATAGATTTATAACCATTGAAGTTAGTTCTGAATACTCTTTGTATTGCATTGATTTTGGGTGTTGTGAACAGGTGAATTTAATGAAAAGTATGTCCCTGCAGAAAATACTTTATTTCTGCTAATAGTGCGTTCCATGTATGACGTTGTATGCACAGACCTAACCAAAGTCTAGGGCAAAATGTTACACATTCACAGCATAAAATGGTTTCATGATATCACATTAATATTTGCAGCTACTTATTTTAACTTCCAATTTAAAAATGACTAATAATGACTAATAATATTATCAATACAAGATATTGAGCAAACAATTTTTTGAATGTCCATCAAATTAGTTATCCAAATTATAATTGTAAATAAGAAAAAGTAGTTTTGTAGAAGACCAGTGGCAAATGCAGGTTTTTTAAAGGAGGGTTTCCAATATGTGTAATACATGTGGGGTATATTAGGGGTCTGGACAAGGCACACCACATAAAGTACATGTGGCGATAGATTAGTTGTCTAGTTATGGCACATACTATAATATATGGGGTATATATTAGGCTTTGGGAATGGCAGACAATATACAGTATATAGTATACCATTCACAGACCCCTATTATATCCTGTTTATATTATAGTATGTGCAATACCCAGACCTATAATATATCCCCTTATATTATAGAATGTGCCAATCCTTTTATAACCAGATTGCGAAGCAACGCTCCTCTACCGCCACCCACGGAGAATTTTTTTTTATTTTCCATTTTTTGGGCTTTTATTCATTTAAAAAAAAAATATTGATTGTCTGGAGAAGGGGTTTCTGGGATACCACTGAAGGCTATGTGTTAAAACCGCAATTATTTTCAAATTAAATGAAATTTATTTTTAAGGATTTAGTTCCAGTAACTGCCACTGATTTGATCTTGCATAGCCTTAACTTAGGCACTATTAAAACTCACCTAGCCCATAACTATTTAAAATGCAGTAATATTAATATCATAAAAAATGAACTGCGTCTTACACAGAACTAAAATACCTGTCAGTGCACGCTTTCCATGTAATCAAGATACTGCAACCAGCATCTTAACTTTGTATGTGCTACATTATCCATTAATGTAGCACTTTTGTTGGTTAAGATATTATTTACATGTGACACTTTTTTAGCTAAATTTTGTAACCTTTAGCATTTATCCTCTCAGTGTGTATTTAAAAGACTTGCCATGTTTTGGCTTTTACCATTAAGCGCAACATAACAAAACCTTCATTTATATGATACGAATAGAGAAGGAAATATTTCTCTAGAGATTTCTAGAATAATTATCCCATTAATAATCTGTTTCATTAATACCAATAAGTGGATGAATAGAGTTAATGCACATGATACCAGCCCTAGTGCAAATTTGTGTCATTAAGTGCCACTAATTAAAATAAAATAATTTACATGCAGTAGATGGCAGAGACTTGAATTTAAAAACAGGCAAAATCAGCTAACAATAGATGTCGCGGCAGGGCAGTTATATGGCGAGTTATGAGAGTAACATGGACTCCCATGAAATGGTCATATAGG
>WWET01003313.1:106409-128522 GCA_011038615.1 Limnodynastes dumerilii | reverse complement strand
GGAATGCAGGAGGGAGTGCCTGCGTGTGAAATTTTGGAGGGTAACGTATGGATTAAGCACTTAAATCTGGATCAGGTCCACTGTGTCTATGTCGGAGTGCACAGCTCCTCTGCAGTGGTGCCAATTATAGGGACACTGCAGTGACCTAGAGGTCACTTCAGCGTAATTCGTTAAGCAGAGAGTCATGGAGAGAACAAGAAGACATTCAGAGATACCTGCAAAGGTAAGTGAAACAGAAGGAATGAATGCAGACATACAAGGAGGGTAAAGCAATGGCTGCAGAAACACAAGGGGTTGAAGGAATGGTAGCAGAAACACACAGGGCTGAAATTATGGTTGTAGGCATCCAAGGGGCTGATGGATGACAGGAGGCATACAAGGGGGCTAAAGGATGACTGGAGATTTACAAGGGGGCTAAAGGATGACTGGAGATTTACAAGGGGGCTAAAGGATGACTGAAGGCATACAAGGGGGCTAAAGGATGACTGGAGATGTACAAGGGGGCTAAAGGATGACAGGAGGCATACAAGGGGGCTAAAGGATGACTGGAGATGTACAAGGGGGCTAAAGGATGACACAAGGGGGCTAAAGGATGACTGGAGATGTACAAGGGGGCTAAAGGATGACTGGAGATGTACAATGGTCTGAAAGAATAGATGAAGACATACAAAGGGATTTGGCTGGTGACATACAGGTGAGGAGAAGGGATGACTGAAGACATATAAGGCAGTACATTTATGCATGCAAGGAGGAGAATTTAAGATAGCTGGAACCTGGACACCTACAAGGGGGAGACTTTTTCAGTTTAATCACATGAAATTATGTGAATATAAAATACATTTAGGCTGTGCATATGATATTTTAATTTAAATGTGTAATTTAATTTAAAGTTACAATATTAAATTTGCTAGTTTATGTAATTACTATTGCCATTCAATTGAGTAATAAAAATAATATATAGGAATTATGAATTATGAGTTACAGTACAGGAGAGATATTTTAACATTGCAGTTGCGATGTATCAATCAATGTAAAATAGCTGATTTATCCACCCTAAACCTGAAATGACCATGTTTGTATAAGTTTTTATACAGCATAAAAGCAATACATCTGATTGGTAAATACTCCTTATACAGAGTGGGAAATCAGTAAAGGACACAAGATAACCTCTTCATTTGCAGATGTGTACGGGCTCCCCACCATGCTTGCAATGCACATGGGCTTTACACTTTTCACTGCATTGTCATGGACACCTAAGGATGACTGGAGATGCTGGCCATCCCAGTGCAATGCAAATACAATTTAGCAAACACAACAACTGAAGATTTCCCATATTTTCAAAATGAATTAATCACACAGTGTTCACTCCAGTGGTCTAAGTAGCAGGTATATGGTGTTATTCCTTACCGGTATTTCTCATTTTACTATAATAGCTAATCCATCAAATTGCATTTCTAAATTGCTATAGCTCAAGTTTTAAATGTAGAAAAGAAAAAGAAAGGAAAAGTAGAGATGTTGCCCATAGCAACCAATCAAATACTAGCTCTCATTTTCCTATTACATACTAGAAAATGTCAGCTAGAATCTGACTGGTTGCTATGGGCAACATCTCCACCTTTCCTTTCCCGCAGTTTAGTAAATCTGGTCCCAGAAGTCTTTGGGATTTAATACCAATACTGAAAATAGTGTATCTATGTTAACAAAATGTAAACCACCCCCTTGTCAGTGGTTTCTATGAGGGCTATTCACTTTAATTACAATTACATGTTCTTTTCTAATATGTATTATAGTCAGGTAATAAATCATGGCCTCACTTAAGTACAATAAGGACCCAATATGTCAGTAATATCTTCTTTCGTGTCCCCATGCTTCTCAGTTCGTACCAGTTGCATTTCTACCAAAGTGTATACAATTATGGAGTATGATGAGGAGTAAAAGCATATTGCACCAGCTAATGGGAGGCATTGTGATTTGTGGGGATTTGATTTTCAAATAGTTTTGAAGAAACCAGAGACAATGTGTAGCGCAGAATTATTGTAATGAGACACAGAGCTGCACACACATCTATACTCCCATAAAAGTCTTTAATTTTGCACCTGGAGGAGGATTTTTTTATAGGACCAATTCAACTGTGACTCAGTATGTTATAAAAGCTATAATGCTGCTTTCGTATCCTTGCTAATAAAGAAGTCTCAGTACGTGAAGCTTTCTAAATCTTGAGAACTATATCCAGTACATAAATCACACTGCAGTATGTGCTTGTCCAAGCAAGGTCTCTACTCCAAATATGTCCTATTAGGTTTTCTATATAGTAGTGTCATATTTCCCAGTAGGACCATGAGTCATATGTCTAGAGATGCCACTCAGTTGGGTTACCAAGCCAAGTAACCAGGGAAGGGAGGCTACATGGAGTATCCCTATTCTAGGTATCAACCTTGTAAGAGACTCTGGTGCCCACCTGTAGTCCTGGGTGAAAGATGTTTCTGACAGAACCCGTTGCAAGGTCTCCGAGCTCTGAGCTCCAATATGGATCCTCTATTCTATGTCACCCAGTAAGGGAGGAGCACATTGAGGAGAGCACATTAATGAGGCTTATAGGGGTGGACTGTCACACACTTATATAAAACTGTGTTTAATAGCATTATTGTAATATTCATGCCTTATAAATAACGAAGAGGGCTTTATAAAGTGTTGAGCATGGATACATTGATTTTTACAAACCATGTTGATAGTGAAAGACAAAACAACACATTTAATGATAACTTTTTACCAGCTACTAACTGCAGTAGTTAGTTTGGTAAAGTAACACAGATACAGAACGTTGATGCACAAAATCATGCACTGAAAGAAACAAGATATCCGCACAACACAAGTGTGATAAAGTATTTTGATGCTGCCTTTATTTGTTTTCTTTTTCATGATGATAATATAGGTATGGATATTCATGCACAAACACTTACAGGTCATCTTTACTGTTTTTGGCAATAGAATTGGCTTAGTATATCTTTCTTTTTGCCAGCAGTTCTGCAATCGGAGTCAATTGACAGTGCTCTGGCAAGTAAAGGAGATAATGGCTACTATACAATAGACATGAAAAAACAATGTATTTATTTTTAAAGCCAAGGGGCTGAATATTGTGTAGATGCCATATTCAGATGACAACAATGGCTGTGCAAGTATTTTGTATAGACAGTGACACTTCCGAGTGTATTACAAACATGCACCAAGACCAAAGTACTGTATATGCAAAAACGGTCACACATATTACAATACAGAAGGAGAATGTTAAAATGTATGTACAAATCATTGACAATGCATTTGTTATGGTAGACAAGACAATTATATCTGCACAGGTAAAAGACTGTGAAATTTATCAAACTCTGATAAATCGTTTTGACAGTAAAAATGTGCACAAAGTGTAAAAATATAAAATAAAGTACAAATTGTAAAATGTTACAATAAAATTACAGAATGAGTAATATCTGGGTCAACATAGAAATTTAAGAACAAGAAAGACAAAGCTCCTCCATGGACAGAGCGACGAGTGACTTTGTTGGCTAATGGCAGACACAGAGTACGAAGACAAACACACAGAGCTGACGGCAACAGATGACAGACAGAGAAGTGGAAAGTATTTGGCATGTTGCATCACATGACGTCATTCACTACTGGGTAACGGTGGTACCTGGCTCTGTTGTTGCTCATTGGCTTGCCTGAGGGGAGTAACTGAAGGAGGAGGCACACCTGAAGTGGAAGCAGATCGACCTAATTTGCAGCTTATTTTCATATCTGTAAAATCATCGTACATAAAATTAGTATTAAAGTAGTACAAATCTCTGCATAAACAAACAGAAAGCAGCATTTCAAATGTTGCACAAAACTTTATTTAAAATATTGAAAAACACTAATCAACAAAAATTTTATTAACACCTTTTTAACTGTAACCAAATATAATTTTGTTAAATTTACACTTAAACGGGTTTATGTTAATTCCATTAATAATTAGTAAGCGTCTTACTGTTGTAATAGTACTCCATGCAAGATATATGTTTTTAAACGTTTCTGAATACTGTAGTACAATCACTATTTGAAAATCATTTTTTGTTTTAGAGAAATTTTGGTTTTATTTGTTAGTCATATGAATATGTGTGATTAAAGGAGTATATAGCTGTGCTGGCAAAACTAGAATGAGGAAGACATGTATCCTAGCTCAACTCCAAATTGCAGTGTCAAATATAACTGTCAGTATGTGTGTTCTGTAAGAAAAACAAGCCAGTGGGGTTGACAAGAGGAACTCTTCACCTGGGCAAAGCCATGTTGAACAGCAGGGTAAAGTTACATTTAAAATGTGCAGAATGAGTGATGAGGTGATATTTTGTAGCTAAATTAGAGTTTAAAAATAAAGCTGTTCAGAATTTGTGAGCAATAAGTAAAATCAGACAGTATTTTCCTTGTATACATTTTTTATTATTAATTATTTGAACCCCTCACATTGCCGCATGTTTTATCACCTTTTGGTGCAGTTGCTCCGAACTTTGTATCAGCCCCAGTGTGTCTCTTCATGCTCATGTAATACTGCCCCATATGACATGCCACTATGTCATAACCTAGGAAAGGAGGTCTGAAGATAAAGGTGAGGAAGCTGGAAGTGGGGTATTGGGGTAATAAGCAGCACTGCATTCTTATACAGAAACATCTTCAGGTATTAATCATAGCGTAGGACCGGATACCTGCGTAAGTGGGGTGTTTTGAGGGGATGGGAGGGCACATGCGCCATACAGATGTTATACTTGTTTTACGCATGTAACTCAGTTCCGTATGATAGGTATTATGAGGAAAGGGGTATTATGAGGAAAGGTATTGTGAGGAAAGAGGAAGCATTTAAATTATAGAGTAGCAGTGGGATTAGGTATTTATAAGTAGATCAGCGGTCAGACGGATTGCTGATTCGATCATGTGACTTAAGGCTGCCCTATGGTATGCCCTAAGTCACACAATATGCGCACAAGAGAGAGGAGTGACAGGGGGAGTTCACTCCCATCTTCCGTGTGGACTGACAGATCCCTGCACATACGGAAAGCAGGTCAGGTCTATAGGGAGAAGGAGACCCAGGGGTATATATAATATACCTTGGATATAAAAATCACAGTTAAAACAAAAATATAAATCTATATCTTTTAAATAATCCTAGTAAACTGTAAAGCTTTGCCTCAAGGTAGGGCCACCATCAGGGGGTTGACAGCTGTAAATTTTTGTTTTGGGCACGGAGAGAGTGGGGACCCTGATACTCACCTTCCAGCAGCTGATATCAGCAGTATCTTGCCACCGATACTTGCTGCTGGAGAGGTGTAGCACGCAGACCATGTCCAGGCTCCCAAAACTCCAGATTGTGACCCTGTCTCTAGGCTACACAAATATAATGATGGAAAGGTAGTGGTAGTGATAGAGGAAGGATTGGGGGGTAATATATAATGCATTGTGCTATTCCTGATCCTGATGGTTCAGGTATATGTGTGAAAAGGGGTAGGTTGAACTGGGTAATATTTGTAGCAGTCTGCTTTTCTTCCTTCCTTTAACATAGTCTGAAGATGCATCTGGCCAGTGTCACTGACTTCTGTGATACATACCATTGCATAAAAGCACTGACTGCACTGTCATGCAGGGGAAAGGTGGCTTTGTAGAAAAAAGTTCTGTGCTTCGGTGACTGCTAAGCTGCAATGAAGAATTGCAGTAAAGTGCATCTTATTGTAGTACTTTCCTGCTACATTTACCAGCTTTCAGTGAGAGAAGTGGAACTCCAAACAGGGTAACTGACAGGAGATTGCAGAGACTGAGACCTTTGTGTTATAGACACTCTAATTACAGTTATATTTCTTGCTATGTCTTTTCTAGTGGATGAAAAATGAATTTGCAGCAAACAGTGTAAAATAAAGATGCAAAATAATCCGAATGCTTGACATTACATTAGAAATCTAGCAGTAAATGCTAAGTGTGCATATAACAGGTCATTGCACCTTGTTAATTAATTAGCAATAATTTATAGCACATACACAGAAGACCTTTAATCCATTTACCCAGGGACTTTAATAAGAAAGACCTATAATTTAATATAGTCATCTACATAATTAAAAAGGAGAATGAAATGCCCTCCCTTAGGGCCAATCCTACAGATGTCGTTTGAACTCTTACCCGAGCCATTGTTTCCTGCTAGCATGGTTGGGCTCACTGATGATCTTCCAAGTCTACAGGAAACATGCGTTGTGCCCGGAGTTCCATCCCATTCCTGAGATTTGATCGACTCTCTGGAGGATGGAGATGAATGGTGACCAGGTCGCTCTTTGTTTTCCAACTTTGGTAAAGGTTCTGTACTGTGACTTCTCACTTTCATTTCATCTAAAGGTTCTAAAAATATTAGAAATTGGAAATATATTGGAAATATCATTTGACTGCCATTATTTACATGACAAGCATTATAATGGCAAGAAATCAGATCAATGGTGATAAAGAGCAGATTTCTACTGATATGTTCTATAGAAATGATGCTTTATGCTTTGCAATCTCCATGTTCAAAGAACTTTCAAAATGTATTGGATTCTACATAATCTAATGTAGTATTTCCCTGCATGCAAATAAGTACAAATACATTTACTGTCCGTGTTTATAAAACATACATTAGGGCACCATTTATTATAAACACAATAACAAATGTACAAGCTATGATCTACAAGCCTATCTTACTTTAGCAGTTATCAATACTTACCTGTCATGTGATCTCCCCCGGTGATGGTTGCAGCAGGAGTCTTTGTCCAGAACCAAGGACTCTCCTGCTGCAGCTATCACCAGGGGTTTGCCATCCTGACATGGTAATCCCTAGACAGGCAAGAAGAGAAGAGTGACATAATGCCCCCATATGAAAGGAAAGAGACACACTCTCATGGGAAACAAATCAAAGAGAAAGGAGAAATCAGTGATCCGACACCAAGGCAACATTCAGTATTACAAAGCAAACTAAGAGGAAAGCTACAAAGAAAGTTTTTCTTTGTAGTTCCATTCTCTATCTCTGTTATTTTTTCTCTCTCCCTCTCTCTCTCTCTCTCTCTCTCTCTCTCTCTCTCTCTCTCTCTCTCTCTCTCTCTCTGGACACAGAAGTCAGTAAGGATCCATTAGAATGGGGGATTTGGTCCTTTATTCTTAAATTAGACAGATATGTTAATTGTTAGATATTTAGCACTGTGTTCTTTCTAAAATAAGGGCATACAATGATTAAATTCTATCCTACACTTAAACCAGCCCTGAGCAGGATTTTCAGAGGAAGAGCAGGCAAAAGTGTCTGTTACTGTTCTGTACAGTGGCACTAAAACTCTCAAATTCTTATTGTAATATAGTAACACACGTCCTTCCACTAGTGCAGAGCACATGTAAGGAGACACAGGTGAATCAGCTTTGTGCATCTGCTTTTGGTGCTTGCTCCTGCTGTGAACATGCATAATGCTAAGGGTTAATAAAAATATATAGCAACTAAGAGCGCAAGGGTGATATGGAAGCTGCTAGTATACCCCTAAGAGGTGTCTTGAGCCTCTGGAGGTAAATATAAAGAAGAGAAAATATGTGTCTATGTGTATGGAATACACACTATGACACATACAAAGAGGTATGCCAGCGCTATCACCTAAGAGTAATAATAAAGGTGCCAGTGGAGAAAATGAATAAAACCTATTCAAAGTCTTATTAAAATCCAGTCCTCGTACAAAGTCCCATAAAAATCCGTATATGAAATTGGTAGAAAAGTCCAGGACTCGCAGGGAACATAGAATAAAAATATTATATTATAGCGCTGGCATACCCCTTTGTAACAATTACCAAGCTTGCACCTAAAAAATAGGTGTAAGGACATCTCTGGATCAGCCCCTATGGCCCTGTTCCAGACTACGTGCATTTTTCGCATGCACAGAGGTCTGTAAGTCCACATGTGAGAGGTGAGTGAACTCCCCTCTATCCCCCTGTCACTCTCCTCTCTAGTTTGAAGTTCTGGACACTTACGTGTCCTTACCTTAAAATCCCCTTACAGATCTGTCTACTGTGTGGGGATTAGGCATGTGGAAGTCAGCACCCCATCCTGCACTGAATTCTGTATGATAGGAGATCCATTGCAGAACATCTGACACACTCACAAAATATCACCTGACTTCTATTAGCAGATTGCAGGGTAACGTTTTCATTGCAGGATCAATGAAACAGACAGGATATTACATATAGAATGCTTTTGAAATTAACTATGCATTAATGGCCTATTTAGTGATTACAAAAAGACACAGAGATATAAAGGGTATATGTAGCTCATGTGAATTAAATATACAGCCAGATAGGATGCTGCTTTTATAAATGCATACATATGTGTTATAAAAAGTGCTTATTTTCTATGACCACTATATATTTTCCCATTAGCGTTTACAAGGAATACACTAGTTTCAATTTTAATTATGCCTTGTAATACATGTTCACAAACAGTAACAAAACATGATGAAAAAGTAGGGGTTTTCTAAAAATACATCCGATTATCCTTAGCCATTGTAATCTAATTAGTTACTAAGAATGCAATTTAAGGAAATGGGTTTTAAGATTACTATCTAGATTGTTGACAGTAAATGGGAAAACGGCAGCTCAATATGCAATTGAAAATAAGCACAACGAGGCTGTGAAACAGAACTACAAAACAATGCCCATTATCACTTGGACCTAATGTTGCTATAATTTATTATTCATTTATTTATTAACAGGTTATTATATAGTACCAACAGATTACGTAGCACTTTACCATTTTTAACAATTATTATAAACAAGGCTGGGTGGTAACTAGCTCTATTTGAATGTTTTGCAAGGAAAATCAGTCTTGCTGCTGCATGCAATATAGGCTGCTGAGGGGTAACTTTTTATTGGGGGAGTACAATAAGGAGAGCATTGCAGTAATCAGTGGAGGAGATGATCAGTGCCTGAATGAGAGTTTTAGCAGTATCTTGTGACAGATATTTTCATATTCCGTAAATGTTTTTTAAGGTGTATATTATTAGGATTTAGAAACAGTTTGTATGTGGGGCACAAAGGACAGTTCAAGGTCACAAATCGGCAGCAAGCTTAAAGTGTAGGGGATATTTCAGTATTGTCAACAGAAATAGAGAGACCAGGTGGGTAGCTTTTGTTGGTAGGATGGCGGTAGGACATCCAGGATGAAACAGCAGAAAGACATTCAGTTACACGGCCAACACGGTTGGTGATAGATCAGGAGTGTATAGGTAGATTTGTGTATCATCTGCATAGCGATGATGTTGAAAACCAAATGACTTTATAAGTTGTCCAAGTGAAGAGGTATAGACGTGCGGCCATGACGTTGGATGAGAGACAGAGGAGACAGACAGATAAAAGGAGAGTCACTGCACCCATTCTGAGCCTTGTGGTACTCCAACAGATAGTGGAAGGTTAGGAAATGTAGATCCAGAAAAGCGAACACTAAAAGAGCGATTAGAGAGGTAGCATGTGAACCAGGAAAGGGATGTTTAGATTTAGCAGTGATTAAATCATAGACCACCTTGGTCAATGTCATCTTGGTGGAATGTTGAGAACAAAGGCCTGACTGGAGAGAATCTAGTAGATTGTGCAAGGAAAGAAAGTGAGTGAAGCGAGTATAGACAAGTCTTTCAAGCAGCTTTGAGGGGAATGGGAGCTGGGTAATGGGCCAATAATTTGAGGGAGAGTTTGGGTCAGAGTTTTGTTTTTTTCAGAATTTGAGTAATCAGCGCCTGCTTGAATAAAGTGGGGAAGATACCAGTCTTAGGAGAAAGAATACAGATTGAAGTTAAGGTTGGTATAAGCACTGAAGATTGACATTGACTGACTTGTGAGGGTACAGGATCAAGAGGACAGGTAGTAGAGTAGAAAAAGGAGAAAAGAGCAGATACTTCCATTTGTGAGACGGAATGACAACATAGTATCAGAGGGTGGAGGAAGGGTGTTGATAGTATGTTGGTAGTTGAGGAGTATGAGGAAAATGTGTGTCATATCTTGCCAATCTTGTCCTTAAAGTACATTGCAAGATCTTGGACAATGATGGAGGTTGGTGGATTATGCACAGGAGAGTACAGTAGGGAGTTAAATGTTCAAAAGAGGTGGTTGGGGTTAGAAGCCTTAGTAGAAATGAGAGATTGATAGTAGGATTGTCTGGCATTGTACAGGGCAGTTCTATAAGTGTGATAAGTGTTTGTATAAATTAAAAAGTCATCAGGAGAGTGAGATTTGCGCTAGCGACGTTCTGCTTTGCGGTAGAGGTTTTTTTAAGGTTTCGTCATTAGTTTGCCACAGCTGACATTGAAGTCCCGTGGTACTAGAGACCCCTCTAGCTGGTGCGACTTGGTCAAGGACAGTTTCTAGGATTTGGTTTAGGTAAGATACTGCTAAATCAGGAGAGTGGAAGTTCGAGAATGGAGATAGACGTTGTTTCACAGATTGAGAAAGTTGGTTAAAATTAATGGCATTAAGATTTTTACAGGTGTGAGAAGCTATGGCAGAATTATAAAGGTTACAGCTAGAATTTGTGTGGGGGAGTTTGCAGGTGATAGAGTGATGGTCAGAGAGAGGGTGAGGGGAGTTTTTATGATCAGCAAACGAGCATAGTTTTGAGGGGCCGTATGCAGAGCTTTCGGAGTTTTCAGAAAAGTGCTACTGAGCATGCGCAGTAATTTTGTAACGTAATCTACGTTACTTCTTGCAACGTAGATTGTGCATACGCGGTCTTTAAGACCGCATATATGCAATATACATTGCAAGAAGTAATGGCCCAAGAATACAGGATCAATGCAATTAACATCCTTTTGAGAATCCATACATTGACAGAGGCCAAGAGATGAGGCTATAGTGAAAAGCTTAGATGCATCACAAGAAGGAGGATTGTTAATGGGAATATTGAGGATAGGATAATGGTTGGTAAGTCAGAGGATAAGAAATGAGGGAGCCACCCAGCAAAGTGTTGATGAAATTGATGGCAAGATTCTTTGGGGGGCGATAGCTACACGCAGGTGGAAGAAGTTGAAGATGGGTACAGTGTGTACTTCAAAGGATGTAAAAGAAAGTGAAAGGACATTGGGTAGGACTATGAATGTGTAATGTGTTATGTGAATGTGTAATGTGCATTAATAAAGTTGGTGCCATTAATTCTTACACATGCTGAGATGTTATTGAATATTTCAACTGGAAAAGGTGAAGACTATGGACCGCTGATCAACAAGTATGACTTAAAAAAGGCTGCCTTATGGCATGAGAGAGAAGTGACAGGGAGAGTTCACTCCCCTCTCTCGTGCAGAATTAAACTCCTCCACATGTGCGGAAAACGTGCATGGGTGTCCTATACATATAAATCCAAAGGGTGACAGTGACAGGACCCTCCTCGTCCCCTTCTTCCTGCTCCTGATTTATTGAAGATGGTTCCTGATGTTGCAGTTTGATAGGCAGCATCAGCGCCCTCTTTCCTTGCCCTGCCCTTCCTGCCTGTATCTCCAATCAGAGAACAGCGCCCAGTCAGATTAAAAGGAGAGCTGCTGCATCACAGGTGACATTAACTGAAAGAGCTGGAAAAGAGGGCTCCTTGGAGTCTATTGTAACTCAAAGGTTAAGTGTTTACCTTCTTTCTTTTTTTTTTTAAGAATGTGCACATTTTTTGTTTGCAGGCAGGCGCCGAACACCCTAGCACGAGACCTTGTTGGGTCAGTATAAAGAGCAAATTTCCCAAAGTCTTTCTGTGTTGCACTGAGACCTATTTGCTCTGTAACCTCTAATACTAATGAAATACACTTGTACCTCACCTGAGGCACATTACTTAGTGACTTTGCAAATAATAGGTATTAATAACAATATTCTATGAGTTTTCTACAGAAACATTGTGATTGCATGCTCTGATCTCTGTGCAAAGGAAACACAAAGATACACAAACAAAAATATATAACCATGGACAGCAGTTAGTGTCTATTTTTGTGTGATGTTGGGGTTGCAGAGGATGTTTTAATCTGTTAATTTTACTGGGATCAAATGAGGTTACACTGCAAAGAGCCAGCATTCAGTGTTTCTTCAGGAGTGTTTCCTGCGAGATGAAATGCGCTTACAGCAGACAGTCTCTGGAGGCATGTGAGAACATAGATCTAAACTGAAGGCAAACACGCTCAACAACTCTTGTAACCCCAAATATTCATCTGCAATTTTCAAAAGAACAGGTAAACGCAGGGCAGGTTTCAAATTCATCACAAGGGCGTCTAACAGAATCTAATTAAAATCCAAAATATCACCAACTAATAAAACATCAATGTCAGTTTTTACAGACTAATCACATTTTGTTTAGTGTTAATTCCTAAATAATGAAATACAATTCTCCCCAAATTGGTTCTTTGGACCTTGTTGGATGTTGCCCTACTGTTGCTGGTTCTGAAGGTGCCCCCATAAAATTCAAGCTTCAGGGCCCCAAAAATGTAGGTCCACCACTGATAATGCCTAATAGTGCAGTGTAGCTCTGCATTCTTTAGCACTACACATGCTGAGGCTATCCAGACAAGAATACTATGCATGCTATGGTTGTCTGTGTTCAATGAGGCGTTATGAGGGTGAAAAGTGGTGGACCCACTTAATCCCTTTACAGTAAGGACTTGTTCCCATAAATTATCCTGGTCTAGACCAGAAAATTTGTGTACCAATCATTTGCACCAGCTACAGGTGATGATAGTGACTGATACATCACAGATGCTACCATTGCAGTAGCATTTAACTTTGTAAATGGATAACTAAATGCATAGAAATGTTGCTTATGCTTTCTACTGACAGCCTATCAAAAACTTAGGGGAAGCATGAATAAGTTTGCTGTTTGCAATAGCTATTTAGTGACTTTATTATTTTTTTTTTGCAATTACAATTAACAGAGCATAATCACACTAAGCATAGCCAACAATTTCAAAATACATAATAGAGGACTAATCATGCACTTCCAAATGTAACTTTATTGTGCCTCTTCCCAGAGCCATATTTCCCATCTGTCAAAAAGTCGGCAACCCTGGAGTAAAGGGGGGTATAAAGGAAACAGTGGGGTGAGAGAGGTTTATAGGAAGCAGCGGGTAGAGGAGGATTTAGAGGTAACAGTGCAGAGAGGGGAGATTAGATGGAATAATGAGGAGATGTATACAGGGGAACAGCAAGCTTAGAAGAATAGAGGGAGAGAGTAGCAGTCTGTGCACCTCTCTGTGAACATAAGATATCGACATATGACATATACTATCCCTGATATTTCATTACAATTAGCTACCAATTGAATTGAATGTCTGGTCTCTTTACATTATACAGTGTATACACTGCAGTGATCTGTAGGCTTTGTTTCTGGACAACAGACTGAGCCTTACACTATTTAAATAATTAGCAGTATGGAAAAATATAGCAGAAGCTAAGTACTGCACTATAGTGTAATTCCAAGATTACTAGTGTCAACGGAATCAACAATAGGTAGTTTTCTACCAAACCACAGCTTCCATGCTTTATTAGGAAACGAGGCTCCATGAAATCGGAACTTAATTAGTAAATTATAATGATCTTTTACTGTAATAACCATTTAATTACTTCAGACTACAAAATAAAGTCCATTAGGTCCCCTAATTGTATATAGCATATCAGCATAAATAATAACATTATTTTAAACCTGTTTTTCCCCCATCACCCTCTGTTTGCAGTTTTATATTGTGTTTGCAATTCGTAGTGACAAAGGATTTTCAGTGACCTTCAACACTGAATATTATTAGTAAAATCTATTTACAGTATGCATCAGTTCACCCAGTAATATGAATAATAAAAACTGCAGTCAGATCTTCTCAGTCTGAGAGTAAAACCATGCAGGGGAATTATAATATTCCATATTCTGTCAAACACTGAAGAGTACTGTTAATTGCAGGTATATTTATTTCAGCCAAATGCATGTGAATAATTTAGATGGAATATTGTGCGTTAGAGGGCAATCTGGTCATGTGATTTCCTGCTATCTGTCTGTATTAGAGAGCCACATTCTCTCTCTGAATGTTGGATCCATTTTATCAGTTTAAATAAGTATATGAAATATGGATTTGTGGATAAAATGACCTCATGCTTCAATTTACGTTCCAACAAAGCTTAGACACGCAACCAAAGAAAACTTTATAAAGTAGAGCTGTAATTCACACAAAATGTTTTATATTCAATTACTTCCAATACCAAACAACAATAGTCTTTAGAAAGGCTGGTATTCAAGAAGTTTTATTAACCAAGTTCAGAGTATACATCACATTATATTAACTTTATGTCTGGCATATGGCAATTCTGACTGAGTGCCAGTTATTTATCCATTTTTTTGTGCCATAGAAGGTAAAGAAGAGAAATTATTTACTAATAAAAATGCCTAATTATATTTTTATGTTTTTAACACATTGTGAGAATTAATGCAATATGCCAGTATTTTTTATCATAACAAGAATAATTAAATGAGCAAGAACCCACAGCAGTGATTACTTATTAATAAAATGTATACATTTTTAGATTTCATCATCCACTGATGTATTTCATTTGATGGTTCCTGCCCTGCCATCAGAAAAGCAATAACGGCAAAAAGGAAGAAGTGATTGGATCAGAAAGTAATATCCTGGAGAACAATGGTGTGATCAAAAGGCAGGTCAGTGTTCATGGCTGATAATGATCAGCAGCAGGACACAGAAGGAAAGCAAATTTTATAAATCTCTAAAAATATTCATAAGGAAAACTACACTTCTAGTTCTGCCGTTTCAGGTTAGTCTGCAATTATTTACTTGATTATTTCCTATAGTTCTATCTATCTGCTCCGAGCACATAACTATGTATATCTTCCTAATTCACCTCAAACTCAGTCTTTTAAAAGATTAACTTTCAGTAAGTCAAGTTCCAAATTCTTTGTGCATAAATTCAAGACTTTCTCTTAACTTCTAAATGTTTAAAGAGTGTCCAAGTTTGTGGTTTTCACCACACTTTTGAATCTTACACTTATTCCTTTTCATATCCTAAAATCTTCTCCAATAATCACATTTTCTCATTTCCATGGATCAGTTCCAAGTTTCCCTGATTTTTTGTTTGGGTCAAATCACAACGTTTTTTTGCTCTGTGTATGAGCACACATTTGCGGTACGAAGGGAAGCTAGATTTAAAGGGTTTTTTCTATGTTACTATAAGGGGACAGTTAACAAAATGCTGCTTCATCATTATCATCATTATCATCATCATCATCATCGCCATCATTAGTATCTACATCATCACTATTCTTTGCAACAACTTTATGTTTCTTCTTTCTTATTAAAATCTTTAACAATCTACATAACAAAAATATATTTAAATATCTGGTATGTCCCATGACAAATTCCAGTCTAGTAAATATCTTTTATAGATTAAAGAGATATGCAATTTATTTAAAATTAAACTTAACAGAAAATTTTCATGTAATTATAATCTACCAACTAGAATTATCATGACATAATATAGAACTTATTATATATATTATAAATATTACACTTACTCTCGGAAGGTTCTTTAGAACGTCTTCCACTGGAGGGCTTCCTCAGCAGACTCCTTCCTGAGGTAAAGAGACTCGATAATTCTTCAAGGGGACTTGTTGGTGTCCTGGAACGTGAGCTGCTTTGCGATGAACAATAAGTACTGGTAGATGCATTGACTGTCTTCCCTTCTTGTGGCATGTTTCTAGAATGAGGCACTGATGGAGAACTTCTTGATAAACTTCCTGAATTCACAGAATCATAGGGTGGAGGTCTTTTGAGGCTTAGAGGAGTTAGTGACCTACCAATGCTCACAGGAGAGGGAGAAGCAGAATGACTTTTAGGGTAACCATGTGGAGATTGCGTTCTGTATGTGGTCGAAGGATGGGGGGGTGAGGATGAGTGACCTGATGAAGTACCATGAGACACAATTGTTTGGTCTTTTTCCACTTTCTGATGTCCTGGAATGTGTGTTGGGATTGGCGATGGTGAAGCAGAAGTTTGTTGCTTTATGTAAGATACATTTTCCAATACAGGTAGCTTTGCCACTTCAAGGGGAGTTAAAGGAGATTCATCTGAATTTGGTGAACATTGTGCTGGTGCTGGTGGAAACACCAATAACGGAGGCCTTTGAGAAAGTAGATTTGGAAATGGAGGGGGAATGTCACAAACTTGGCCCTTGGGAGTTGATGGCACTGAGGACTTGGTGAATTCTAAGTCAGGCACTGTGGGAGTAGCACACTGAGAAGAGCAACTAACATGATCTAATTCATAAGGATACCTGCTATCTTGTCCTACATCATCAAATATGGGGTATTTCATTTCTTCATACACTGCCTCACATTGGTCATCCTCATCCCTTTTAAAGTCTCTTAAAATATTTCCAACCATTTCTATATACACTGGTTCATCATCCCCTCTGTCTAGAGTAGCACTGCTAAGCTGAGATGAAGATGCTTCTCTAAACAAACTACTCTTCTTCGGTCCATGCTTTTTAATATATGTCTCATCAAACGACGTGCTTAGATGAGTGGTTGGATTCCGCTTGGGTTTTGGTGGAGGAATCTTCTTGGTATATTCATCACTGTGAGGTCTTTGCTTTGCTGCCACTGACAATTCAAGAAAAGCAAAGAAAGGTCAAATTATTATGATCACAATTATATATAACAGTAAATGCACAGGCATAACAGTATATTATATTGATTGCTGCTGTCTTTTGTTATAACCCTTAAACATATTTACAGTATTGACCAGAAGTGTCTAAGAAATGACACTTTTAATAAAAAAAAAACCCTCAAAATTTTGTATAAATTATGCATTTTATTAGTATAAAGAGCATTCCAGTTACTGCCACTTATCTTATCTTAGTACATAACTTTTCATGGGTAATATATTGTTACTTTCATTTTACAAAAATATGAATGCTCCTTTTCTTCAGTTTACCAATTTTAAAACACATTTTACAACTTTCAAGCAACTAATCTGCTGTGTTCTACTGTTTTAAGATGCTGCTGCTTTTCTGCCACCAACCTATAACAATTGTTATGTTTGAGCTCTTTTGAATCTTCATTAAGTGTTTATGTTACTGTTAATTGTTAAAATGCCTACTGTTATTATGGCTTGATCTGCAAATGAAACTCATTAGTCAAACATGGCTAAATAGTGTGTCAGTTAATGTCATATTTACCATAAGTCACTAATTACATTTAGAAAACTTTTGTGTTAACTAAAGCAAGCCACAATAAAGTATGGATAGATAAAATTCCAGGTGTGAGTTCCTAGCATGATGGCTGTCTTTCAGAAGTAGCGAAAGTCGAAAGTCCTTTTTGTCTGTCTCTATTTCGAATAGGCAGCCATATAGATTTTTTTTCCAGAATGGGTGAGTGTGCTGATTGGCATACTCACCTATTAATTTTCGGAAGCGCCACTGGACCTGCTGCAGGAGAGGTGAGTAACCTCTCCAGGGACTTTTTATTTTAGGGGGAGTGTTAGGGTTAGACTTTGGAGAAAGGAGGGTTAGGGTTAGGGCCATGGAAGGGGAGGGTTAGTGTTAGGATCAGGCTGCGGGGAAGGGAGGGTTAGGGTCAGGCTGCAGGGAGGAGAGGGTTAGGGTTATGGTAATAGAAGGGGAGGGTTTGGGCAGAGGTGCATCTATGGGTCCAGTGCCCCTGGCAAAGTAAGGGACTGGCGCACCCCCCCAATTTGCAAATAAATGAAAAAACTCCCATCATGTGCCTCCAGCCCCATTCCTCAGTACTCCCATCATATGTGCCTCCAGCCTCATCCTCCAGTACTTCCATCATGCCTCCAGCACCTCCCCCCCAAGGTGCCTCCAGCCCCATCCCCCAAGCTTCAGCCCCCCCTACCCCTACCCCTCCCTAGGTTTTCTTACCTTACCTTGTGCTGTGTCCTCCGAGACTGCGGCTTAGAATCCATGTGCCGCAGTGGCTGAGACTTAGGAGAAATGATGTCCATGAAGTCTCGGCCACCGTGGGACTTCTTAGCCACAATATCGGAGGACACAACACAGTGTCTTCCTAGTGCAGGCAGCGCTGGTCTGGAGTCAGTCATATGCCTTCAGGATCCAGCGCCCCCCTCCCTAGGTTTTTGGTAAGGGAGGGGCAGGGGATGGAGTGGTTGTGCGGGTTAGAGAGAAAGGGCCTGATCCAGAGGTACGCCCGCCGTCGCTAGGACGGTGGGCGTAAGCGTAAGATTGGCTTTTCAGCCGATCTGCGCATGCGCCGGGCAGATGTAAGTTTTCGTACCGAAAACCTAGGAAGGGGGGCGCTGGATCCTGGAGGCATATGACTGACTCCAGACCAGCACTGCCTGTACTAAGCGACGCTATCTATCCCTTAGCCACGGGCGGCATCGCCGGGCAGTGCCCCCCTTTGGCTGGTGCCCCTGGCGGCTGCCATCCTGGACAAGGGGTAGATACGCCCCTGGGTGTGGGTAAGGATTTGGGAAAAGATAGGGGTTGATTTTGATACCATTCGGAACACTATGTTCGGTGTTCCGGGGATCTATTGCTTTGCCTCTTCAAGAAGCAATCAATTCAGTTTGGAACTGGCTAGGGGAGAACGGCCCTATTGAAATATTGAAGGGGACCCACACACATTTTTTACATACATCTGAACACAGAACAGCAACATATAATAAATTGAAATAACAGATTTACAGATATTTTTTATTTGTGACTGTATGTAGCATACAAAAGTACAAATATTAAGAGAGATGATTTTTTTATTTTAATTTTTTTGTGCTTTATTACACTACTTAGACAATATTTAAAAAATATAAGAAATGTGGGGAATGGGGAGGATACTCTTGTTTCTTAGTAACGTCTGAATCTCACTATAGGGCACTTCTAATCTTCATATTCAAAATTGTTGTCAGTCCCCGTTTAGAAACTCTTCTTTGCGAAATAGAGACATCCGAAAGTCCCTTTTCGGATGTCCCTATTTCAAATAATGCCCAGTTTCTATTTTTTTTTTTAAATGGGTGAGTATGCCGATACTCACCCATTCTTATTCGGAAATACCACCGCCGCCGATATCCCGCCGCTACCGCTGGACCGCAGGCAAAGGTGAGTAACCTCTTCAGGGTGCGTGGGAGGGTTAGGATCAGGCTGCAGGGGAGGGAGGGTTAGGGTTAGTCTGCGAGAGAGGGAGGGTTAGGGTCAGGCCAGGGCCAGATTAACAATGGGGCTAATGGGACTACAGCCCCAGGCCTATATCTGAAAATAGGCCCACACCACAGATCTCCAGCCCCACACTGCAGTGCATAAGGATGAACTCCTCCAAAGCGTACTATATAGTGTAGACCCTCGATCATTTTCAGCCCCAGGCTCACATGGACCTCAATCCAGCCCTGGGTCAGGCTGCAGGAGATGGAGGGTTAGGGTCAGGCTGCAAGGGAAGGGAGAATTAGGGTCAGGCTGCAGGAAAGGAGGGTTAGAATAATGAGAGGAGAGGGTTAGGGTTAGAAATTGGGAAAGGAGCACCAAAAGCTCGGTGCTCCGTGGATCAATTGCTATGCGTCCTCGAGGCATATGCAGTCGAAATCCCAGCCAGTTCAAAAGTGGCTGGGAGGCAACGGCCCTATCGAAATAGGTCCGTTCTAAACGGGGACCCACACCCATTCAAAACGTGGGGGCTGATTTACACCTTTTTTAGGTGCAAGTATAGAGTTGAACAATACCATGTTGAAATGCAAGGGGAGGGACATTTAAACTGTGAAAGCAGAATTAGAAGTGAGAGGTGACGTTTCTTAGCTCAGCTGTAATTTAAACATAAATTTATGCAGTATTTGAGTTCTATATGTAAAAGTAAAGTATTTTTCCTGTATGCAAAAGATTTTACACTAATTATCACATTATCACCCCTTACTTTGCAAAATGGTTTAGCTCAGCTGTAACTTGCACCTGTTTTACCTGTTACTCCCAAACTCTCAATTACCCTGATGGTGTTTCACAGATATATAGCAGAGATCTGGCATCGTGTCTCCACTGCCACTGCAGTCAGACCTCTGACAGTAGATGAGTTCAGGATCCTGTCTTTAGATATCAGACAGTGTAAAGTACCTTAATAATCAGCATCCAACATCATAGCTAACATTCACAGAAAATAATAATAATAAAAATAATAATAACAACATAAACAGTGCCAGTCCTTCAGACTGCTATTTATCATTTATTATTCAGTGTTAGTAGTGAAATCCATAGGTTTTCCTCCTTTGATTCCAGCTCTGTACATAGGAGAAGAGGGCACTCCTACGTACGGAAATAAAATCTGTTCCCAGGACCCTGTCTTAAATATTTCACACACATCACTGTGCTTAGACAAGCCCTTACTGTATGATTTAGATAGATATCCCCACCAACCAGGTGTACCTTGGGCCCACATCCCATGCATCAAATGAATTCCATATAGAATGCAGCAGGAGGCTTTTGTGTACTGTCCATGTGCAGTACAAAATGACAGGCTATGGGCTGGATTCAGACCTTGTTAAGTGCATGAACTTAGTTACTCCTGGGCTAAACCATGCTGATCGCAGGGGAGTCATATTTAATCTGTTGCAAACAGTATTAGAGTTGCGAGGTGATGTTTCCTATCCCAAGCCTACATAACAGTGTGATAGTAAAGCTGGTCAGTATCTTTGTGCAGTAAGCAATTTAAAGATATATCCCTGCATGCAAAGAATACAATTAACTCAGGTTGCCGACTTTTGCCAGCTTCCCTCCGGGAGATCCCAGAGGGAAGCTAGTGACGCATGCAGGGGCGGGGCTTAATGGCGCTATTTATGCAAATCGCATCATTAAGCCACGCCTCCTGCATCATACTTACCCAGTTTTAGCTTAAATAGGCATCGGGACGGGGCTTGGCTCACTTATATACTAGTGTTGCCAGGCAGATGGGCAGGACTTGAGTCCTCTCTTCTGGGCTCCATAGCAGACGTACCACCGCATCAATGGTAGTTACGCCACTGAGTTTGGAGTTTTAGCAGCCATGTTTTCCTGTGCTTCCTCCTGAAATTCTTTACCAGCTCAGTGGAATACTGTCTGTGGCATTTTGTTCTACACTGTGTACAATATAGCACCGTCATGCTTGACAGCTATGTCCCCATATCTTTTTGCACATAAAATACATGTATGCCATGTATGGGTTCAGTAAAGAACAAAAACTGAAAATATAAGCTGAACAGGAATAGTAAAGGAATAAAAGCTAGATACAAGGATAGAACTCCTTGTAACAAAATGCATGTTCATTTTTAAATTTGCAGCAGATAGTTTGCCTAATATCAAATCAAGAAATATGTTGAATAGCTGGCCCCAAGCAGTTATAGGGCTATGCGGAGATCAAGCTCTAAGTGGAAGCTTTAATATTTTATTTTATTTTATATTTTGCTCCAAAGATAAACATCATCATATGTAAAATTATAATTGAGGACATACATACAGAAAGTTATTTTAGTAGTTACATATTAACAACATCTTATTGTGTCATAAATATACTTTACTAGGAACTAATCTGGTTTCTCTTTTTAAACCTGAAAAAACTGATCTTGACACTAATGTAAACAAAAACAAATCAAAAACTCATTATCACATTTAAATGAAGTCGCTAATCATGAACCACCCAAAAAAATGAGGAATAAAAATGAGTTTATTTAACACTTGCAAATAAGAGTTGATATGTTGTAACTTATATTTAATAAAACTGTTACCAGTTTTTTTTATAGTAAATAAGTAATTCACATAGATCTGCATTGACAGCGTTCCCAAAAGTGAGAACATTTAATCAAAATTTTCAGAGAAAGTGCAAAATTAATGGGCCTGATCTAGACCTCCGCCTGCCGCTGATACACTAGTACGCGTAAGCGTGATATCGGGTGAAAAGCCGATCTGCGCATGCGCCAGGCAGATGTTGCCCGGCGTTACTACGGCAACGCCCGATCCATAGCAGAGCTGTAGGGACGCCCCCAGCGTCCCTACATTCAAGTTAGTGTAGGTGGGCGGGGGGGGCTAGTTTAATGAGGGTGGGAGGGCGGG
>WWET01003313.1:76373-106187 GCA_011038615.1 Limnodynastes dumerilii | reverse complement strand
CGGGGCGGTTGTGCTAAGAGGCCATACGCTCCTGTGTGAGCGTATGCCCCCTTCCTTACGCCAGGCGAAGCTAGGGTAGCCTTTAGCCGGCGTAAGGAAGGGGCCATACGTCCGCACAGGGGGAGTGTCGGGCCAGAGCACCAATGTTACGCTGAGCGCTACAGCGCTCAGTGTAACATCGTAGCTCTGGATCAGGCCCTATGTGCTTTATCTCTGCATGCAACATGAGACGGGATTCTAAAATGATCCAAACGCAGCACGATGGGGGTAAAACACTTGGTAAAATGTTCCCTTCACTTTCACGAACATCCGTCATCAGGACCCTACCTTCAAACTTCTGATCTGTTTCTACTTAAAATGGTGGCAGACTACAACTCCTGACTGTGCATTAAAATAATAAACCTCTCCTATATACAAATGCATCCTACTGGTGGAAGCTGTCAAAAATTTCTAAAGTCTTATTTCTGGATTGAGCGCATCTGTGCTTGGAAGCATGCGCAAACGCAAATCATGAATGTGGACATTATCTGACTGCTGGGAACTCCATGGTTTGTTCATGTGCAAACTAGTGCACATTTATACTGCTACTGTCAAGCTCTGGATCAACACCATAATGGGCGCTCACAAGGATTACCATTGCTATTTCACTGCACTGGGGTTATGACTGCATACAGATCAGTTCCCTATCTGCAATCTTTTATGGAGATTTTTGTTCTCACCATATTTTTGGTATGATAGGGACGGTCGACCTATATACACTACTTTCGGTGAGCCCATTGCCAATATGCCACCCATTAGATCTTATTTGATACCCTATATAATGGTGCTACTGGAAGTGACCTATTCATATATATAACAGAAATATATTAAACTAAAGAACACTGGTCTATCAATAATAACAGAAAGACAATTAATTGCGAGTGTAGTATTTTTTACCGTAAGCAATGACATATTTGAAAATGAAATTATAAAACAAATTGGAAACCTTGCATATACTTTTCAGGATATTATGGAGGTCATGGTAAAAAACAGACAACTACACACTACAAGCCAGTTTTAGCATTAGGACTAAATTCAAAGGGTCAGTTTTTTCACAATGGGACCATTCTTTTGTACTGTTGGACCCTCCCATTGTAGTCAGTACTCTACTTGCAGCTTCTGTGCATGCAAAAAAGATTACATACATAACACTTGCATCCCAATTTGATACATCAAATTACACAGTTGTGCCCAGATGATGGATTCATATATGAAACATTTTCAGGAATTAGTTTTGTCTTCGTTTGGATCGGTGCAATTGTATTTCAGTAATGTGTGAACTGTATGGACTTGCATTTCCATTTTAGTTTAGATATATAACTATGTAACAGTTTTCCCCATAGAAAAATTGTATACTTTATGTGTCAACTACTTTAAAATTGCAGTTTGATTTTGAGTGCTTATTGTAACATTGCATGTGAAAAATGGTGTACAAGCAGGAATAGCAAAATACAGTATTAAAAATGTTACTCTGTGTTCTTAGTTTGTGAAGAATAGCTGCATGCAAGGAATGTTTCTTTAGTTTATATTTTGTTGCAAGCATGCTGTTATTCTAACATACCAGTCTCCTTCATTATTTACAACAAAATACACCCTGCAAAATCTAACAAATGGCAGACAAAAAAAATCAATGTTTGGAATCATTGTTTAATTATAAATAACCACAAAACTCTATAGAGCCAGATAGTCAGAAATCATGCCAATTTATCCTTAACAAAAACAGAAGCAGACATGAGGCAGAGTGTTCAAAGTTCCCATCTTGTGAGAGTTTACAATCTAGAGAGAGAAGGCAATAGTGAAATGATAGAAGCTGGTGGTATTCAGAGTATAGCAATGGGACTGTAGCTCCTAGGACTATTTATTTATTTATTAACAGGTTTTTATATAGCGCCATCAGATTACATAACACTTTACAATTTACCAATCATTATTAAAAGACTGGATGGTAACAGACAGACTGGGAGGGTAAGATGGCACTGGTACAAACGTACACTATATAGGATATTGTGGATTAATACATAAGGGCAAGTGCTATAAATCACACAACAGACCAGCCAGCTTGCAATCTGGAATAGTTGTAGATGTCACTTGGCAACATAAAGTAACAATACAAAGCAACTTGTAATTTGATCAGTGACAAATAATGTAATGATTTTTAATAATATAGGGTTTTAGATAATACATGTTGAATACTAATGTATTTTGTGGATGAAAATATGTTATTGAGACAAAATAGATTTAAAATAACGTATGGCTGTATAATATAACAATGTCCAGCGTCCAGTGATTTTGTTATTATATGGCCAGATTCAGAGGTGGTACCTCCAAATCGGATCCCCATGTTTATGGAACTAAATTAGGCGGGAACTTAATTGGGGGGCATTTCAATTTTACTGTCTGGGTGGGTTTAACTGCTTCCGTGCCGATCAGCGCTCATAAAGACAGCTAATCTGCACGGGTGACTTAAGGCAGGGCTGTTAGCTCCTTACGCCTGATGATCCATCAGGGAGGCGCATCCCCTCCGTCCACCTAAACTCCATAAGGTGGGCTGGGTGAGCTTTTAATTTTACAGTTAGGGCCGGGTTTTAGCTTTCCTACCGCTGATCCGCACAAGAGATTTAAGGCTGCCTTATGACAACATAATCCATCTAGAGTCCACACAAGAGAGGGGAGTGACAGCGAAGTTCACTCCTCTCTTCCATGCAGACTGACAGACCTTCATGCGTTCGGTAAATGCACGGAGGTCTGGATCTGATCCTTAGTGTAGTAGGGGATAGTTGTACGATGACAACAGGAACACAATGTAATAAACAGGTAATTGGGAAGGACATATTGCTGGACATAATATAATACATGTGGCTTTGTGATATTTGTAAGGTAACATGAAAGTTGTATTTAGTTATTATAATGTTGTGTTGTGTTGTGTTGTGTTGTGTTGTTATGTTGTGTGTTACTTGTCAACTTACTGGTCTAAACTATTATATTATAATATTTCTTAAAGTAAACTGTACATACCGTCTGTCCTGTCTGTGAACTTTGGACTTTTGCCTAGTGTTCCAGAGTTAACTGTCTCAGAAGAAATGCTTAGCTTTGTGTTTGGGTCTCGTTTTGGCTTTGGTGGAGGTTGTTTTCGAGAACAACCAGTACTGTCGTCATCAGCGCCACCAACCGAATGGAGTGACTGTGAGCGCACTGAGAATCCACTAGAACATGGATGCGGCAACCGGTCTTGCGGCGCAGGCATAGTCATAAATCCCATGCGGAAATGTTTACTGACGTAACTCCCTTCACTTCCTCTTACGACCTCTCCGCCAATCCTGTGAATAACAAGTTACATAACATTAGGCTTCATGGAACAAAAAATTACAGATTTATATTTACTTTATTTTCTAAATTGAACTAAAAAAATTATTTGTTTGTGTGTTTATTTTTTTAAAAAAAGAGGTTTATTATGTTTAGTGATATTGCTGGAACACATAATAGACACACAAAAATATATACAAAGAAATGTTATTTTAAACTAGAGGGGAAAAAATTATCTTGAACATTTTTAATTTCTATTAAACCTCTAAAATCCTTTCTGTGAATAGTAGTGTCTTGCTCACTCATTCCTGTCAGTGGGGACAAGGAGAATGAACACTGTCTTTGAGGTAGAGAAAGATAAGTTAGAACAAGAAGCTGCTGTATAGCTACAAGACATAATATTGCACAATACATAACACAGCTTCTTGAAAAATGAAAAGTAATATTTGATGCATTCATATTCTACATCATTAGTAAATCTTATTTCACAGAGAAAGAATCCCCATTGATTTTATTGCTTTGACAGGAAATATAGCACAATTTTTTTTTTGTTTTTTGTGACAGTGACCTGGATTTGCACATTTTTTATTTATATCGTTATTAGATCCCCCTATTTGCCTAGTGTTAAGGTTGGTATTATTGAAGTGTCCATGGACTTATACTGGATTGGTTAGTTTATGGTATTGGTTAGTGTATGGTTAGTTTTCTTCAGAATGTCTGCCAGCTACCTGTCAGCCGCCATGGTTATTTCTTATCAAATTATTAGGGTAAGAGACAAAAGGATACCATTAAGGACATGAATAAAGCTTGTCACCTATGATGCCTCAAAAGCAACAGACTAAAATCCTAGTATTATATAGGACTCACTGTTATTTACAATCCTGTATATCAAAATTAACCTGTGATATTTGATAATGGACATTGTAATACATCTTAGAAAACGTGAAAAAATAACTTACATGTCAATCTATATTTTTTGGCCACCTTTCCCACTTAATACAAAATTGACTGTTCTCTTTTTATTCCCTTCCATTACCCTAATCCTATGTTAGTTCTGCTGACATTGTAATAATCATCAATTTGGATATTGGGGAATGACAGATATTTTTTTCTATCTTGTTCTCTATTATTGTCAGTTACACCATTTTGTCATGTTTATTTCTAGCTGTCAACCTGTTTTATTAATTAAATATAAACATTATGGGGTAGATCCAGAACAATATCTGCGATTGAATTTACTCTAGCCGCTCGCGTAAATTTACACATTAGTACTTAAGGCACATGCGCACGGCCACATAAGGAATAGCGTAAGGGGCAGTCACGTATCAGTAGTGTACTAACTTACAAAGGGGTGTGCCAGCCATACGCCACCAGTATTTAGGCGTGGCATTTAAATCGTACAGTATGGGCGTGCTTAGCTGTGTAACTACATTTGGAAAGTCCGTCCGATATTGGTTACGCAGCGTAAAGTTATAGTAGGGTATGGAAAGCTTAAGGTGCCTAAAATAGGTATGCTAGCATAAGAACGCAGCGTAGTGAAAGCGTAGCTCTAGATCTGGCCTATGTGTTAAAGGTAATTTTACCTGGCCTAGTTATTCCTGTTTACTAGTCAGTTTACACATTCACAAAGAGCCTGTGGTTCAATTATACATTTCAAAGTGGGTGGTATAAAATTTTACTAGCTCTGGTATAGAAATTTAGAAGTGTTGGTATGGAGATTAAGAAGTGTTGGTACGGAAAGTTAAAAGTAGTGATATGAAGGTTAATAAGTGTTGGTATGGAAAGTTATAAATAGTGGTATGGAGATTAATAATTGCAATTATGGAAAGTTATAAGTAGCGGTATAAAATTAAGAAGTGTTGGTATGGAAAGTTAGAAGTAGGGGTATGAAGATTACAAGATGTAGGTATGGACAGTTAGAAGAAGTAATATGAAGATTAAGAAGTATTGGTACGAAAAGTTAGAAGTAGTGGTATAAAGATTAAGAAGTGTTGGTATGGAAAGTTAGAAGTAGGGGTATAAAGAATCAGAAGTATTGGTATGGAAAGTTAGAAGTAGTGGTATGAAGATTAGAAGGTGTAGGTATGGAAAGTTAGAAGCAGTGGTATGAATATTATGAAGTGTTGGTATGGAAAGTTAGAAGTAGTGGTTTGGAGATTTATAAGTATTGATATGGAACATTAAAAGTGGCATATCCAGACTTAAGAGCGTATTCCACACACGGAAAGAGACTAGTTCACTCCCCAATACCATCTCACATGCAGATTTTATCTGACTTAAGTGTCCATGGGCCTGATCCAGATTTCAATGTCACAGTATTGGGATTTAGAAGAGGTTATATGGAGATTTAGAAGAGGTGGTATGAAGATATCGATGTGGCAGTATGTAGATTTAGATGGTTATTATGGAGATCTATAAGAAAGAGATATAGAGATTTCAGTGTGACATTACAGGAATTTATAAGTGGTGCTATGAAGTTTTGGAGGGGTTGGTAAGGAGATTTCAATGTCCTAGTATGGACGCAGGACTCCACATACCTTCCAAATAAACTTCAGAGCAAGGTGCAACTCATGAGCTCACACGCTCAGTCTTTGCATCCTTTTCAATACCAATAATGTAAGTATAAATGTTTTCAGGTTTACCAGTTACCAAAAACTTGCAAAGTTACTTATTATAGACACAAGACATACAAGCACACCCCCCTCCGAACTACACACAACTAATGGAATGTCTCAAATCAATAGATACCTACATTTCCTAGACTGTCTGTTGTGTTTGTGCATCAAGTGATTACCAGTTAGAGAGTTATCATTCACTTAGATTATATTAATATCTGTACAGGACTATAAAGGTTTCAGCATGACTGATTTCTGGGTGGTCACTACACCTAGCTATCCATTGTTAATTATATTGAACTGCCATGTACTCTGCCATCTATCAAGTTGCTGTTTAGTGTATTAAATGGTGTCAATCTTCCAAAGTGTCCCTGATGCTCTTGATTGCTAACAGCTCTAATCTTGTCTATGTACAGGCAATACAATCTGACAAACACAGATTTATAAGCACTCTTTGGAATAAAGGAAACCACAAGTAGCCTAAAATAATTGTAATTGCTGATCCCACTTTATTATACTTGACAGGAAGGAATCTTGCATGCATAATAGGCTGCATCTATCAGGAAGCATCAAATTAATTTAGAAGATTGTTAAAAAGGAAAGTTAATTATTGCATATGGTAATGTTATATGAATATGAAAATTTGGCATCAAATTGTCAGATGTGATATTATGCCTTAAAAACGCTACTTAATTCTGACTACAGAGTTGTGTATATTTATTTATTTTACAGGTAGAATGGTATAGTCTGTTACTGGTAAATGGCAGTGTTGCTAGAGCATTCTCTATCCTGTGTATATGTTACAGATAGAATGGTATAGTGTGTTACTGGTAATGGCAGTGTTGCTGGGACATTCTCTATCCTGTGTATATGTTACAGATAGAATGGTATAGTGTGTTACTGGTAATGTAACCCTCCCTTTCCCGCATCCTGACCCTAACCCTCCCTTTCCCGCATCCTGACCCTAACCCTCCCTTCTCCCTAGCGTGACCCTAATACTCCCTTCTCTATAATCTAACCTTAAGACTCCCCTCCCCACAGCCTGAGCCTAACCCTCCCCTTCTATGGTCCTAACTCTAACCCTTCCTTCCTGAGCGCCTAACCATAACCTCCCCCTAATACTAAAATGCCTCGGAAAGGTTACTCACCTCTCCGTAGCTGTCATCTGGCGGGTCTGTGAAAATGATTGGGCGAGTATGCCGATGGGCACACTCACCCATTCATAAAAAAAATTCTAAAATGGCCCCCTATTCGAAATAGAGAAAGCCAAAAAGTAACTTTCGGCTGTCTCTATTTCGCAAAGCGGGCCATCGGACCGGAAACTGCAACCGCCTGAGTAGCAGAGCACAAACACTTACATCTCCAGAACCCTAATTATCTTGTCCACAGGTAAGGTTAAACATGCTGACAAAATAATTGCACATGAGTTAATCCCAGCCTCCACTGTATTATTTACATAAAAAGGCCAGCCCCCATGCGTATACGTATGCACCGAGGTCTGGCCTGCTCCACGCATGGAACTGCAGAACGTACGGAACAATCTTTGTATATCCTGCGTTCTGATGTGTACCCAGGGGCTCTGAACACATGCAGTTACAGAAGGACAGCATGCAGCTTGTGGAAATCAGCTGTGGTTCAGAGATCTGGATCTGGTCCTTTATTCTTAGTGCATTCGCATTGTCTTAACTAAGCTGCCCTTGCAGTTTGATTGCTGAGGATGAAATCACATCTATACACATGCTACCATACTAGTTTTGCATTACTTAAACCAATAATCAAAGTGAAAATGTAATATATGTGGTATGGACATTAAAAATAAATGAGGAAATAGAAGTGAATGATGATTAATAGCTTTTCAATTAAAGAGAGAAGTGACAGCCCCACTTTTTACGTCTTCATATGCAGAATACATTCTTTTTTATGTCCCAGTCAGGTCTGTGTGTTCTCACCTATATCTAAAATAGAACCGGTAAAATAGTGCCAGTTCCAGACATTATATATGAGCGGAGGAAATTTCCTTTGCCGTTACTGTGCACCGGAGTACTCTGTTTATTGTTGCCTCTATAGACCAGGAGTGCCTACTTCATTACTATATATATATATATATATATATACATAGCAAAAGTAATGTATGGCACTCGCCGACTAAACAAAAAGCAGTCTCAGACTAGGTTATAGTCAAACTTTTCAGTTTTTATCAAAACTTTTATCAGGGATACAAACTGAAACGTTGGATTGACTATAACCTAGCCTGAGACTGCTTTTTGTTGAGACGACGAGTGCCATACATAACTTTTGCTATATATTGGATATAACTATCTAGTATAGGCACCACCGCACACTACTGGACTTTATAGAGAAGTGCCTTTCAACCATACAGATATATTTATATATATAAAGCATTCATCAGACACTGGTATATCAAAACTGTTCTTTAGTTATCACCAAACATCATGGTAACTCACTGAGATGAGTAATATAGTGCAAAAAATACAAAAAAGTGCACAGTGCAACAGGTAGAGTGTCAGCATGATATATCTCCAGACATGAAACTAACATGTAGATGGTATAGAGACTCCATAAAAAATAACAATAGCCAAAGTGTCCTGCATAATTCCACTTGACAAATAAGCAATAAAATAAACAAAGCAGTAGTAGTGGACGACAAATAGCTTCAGCAATGGTCAGAGGTAATGGGCAAAATCAGGAGTCCCATACGTGCAGTACAAACGGAGACATCAAGAGGTCATGCAGAGAAAATGGCACTCAGTAGCAGCAACACAAGTCCAGGGCTTGCAAAAAGAATTCTTTTTGTATTGTGTTTAATCAATTTTCTTTACAGACGGAGCATGGTGGGACGGTAGCTGTGGCGGGTCAGCAAATAAGGTATGGCGCATGGGGGAATTTATTGGGGGCGCGGGGGTAGTCCGATCTCATAGCAGCACAATTCTTGTTGTGAGGACATTACACCTTAGCGGATGGGTCCTGTAGGCGACCACCTTCCAGGTGCAGGGTTGGTCTAGTTCAGATTGGTCGAGTGTCTTGCTGGAGGATTGGACGGGTCAAGGTCATGGTGGATGACCTCTTTGGTAAGATGGTATTGCTGAACCCCCAACTACTATTGGAAAGTGTATTGCCTGACCCCCCCCCCCCATCTATTATTGGACCATCTAGTTTCCAGTAAAGATGACTTATTTATAGCCATCATGATTTTAATCACTCAATTACAATTTGGCCCAATTCAATAAATATCATGTTCCCTTTTTAACCCCAGCTATTGGTGTCTGTCTGTTTATTTCATTAAGGTGCGTCTGGCTGCCTGGTGCGTGATTGGGCAATATGCTGTTTGCTGTTTATGGTATGCTGTATTGTGTGGCAGTTTCTAGGATCCAGTGTGTATTGTATGGCATCACAAGGATGCAGCTTTATTATTGTATAGTGGTGACTAGGATAAAGTTTGTACTGTATGGCAGTCACTGGAATATATATCAGAGACAAGGGTTATGCATGGTGCTGGGATCTAAGCGGAGGCTCCAACCCTTATAAAAGCAATGCAGCTTTGCAGTGTACCACGTGGCTGCACTGTTATAGTAAGAAGCCAGTAGTTCCATGGCACAGACATAGTTACCTGAATACTTCAAACCAGGTAAGTAAATTCAATAATAAAAAGCCAAGTTAATGTATTTGCTGGATCAGGGGGGGCAGAAAGCTGACTGAACATGTATGGCATACTCTCCAAAATTTACTGATCACAAATCCGGGAGTGTGTTGTTAAAAGGAGTATGACTTGTTCCACACATGAGGCGTGTCTTGCAGCCCCTGTCATTTGCACATATGATAAGGTGGAGCTAGATCTCAATTTACACTTTATCATACAAGTATAGAGCTTAAAGGAGAGTGGCCTGACTCTTTAGCAGAGCTGTGGGAGTCTAGGGGGAGGGAATTTCGGTGTAGCACAGACTGTGCCATTCCTGGTGCAGAAGCCATTTTAACAGTCTTAAAAAATGAAATTGTACCAGCTAAATAGGTACACTTGGAGGGTATGATATAGAATGGGCAGAAAGCTGAATGCATATGGAATGGGCAGGAAGCTAAACACATGGAATTGGCAGAAGGCTGGACACACATAAGGAGGGGGCAATAAGCTGGACACACATAAGGAGGAGACAGAAAACAGGACACACATAAGAAGGGTAAGAAGGGGGCAGAAGGCTGGACACAAATAAGGAGGGGGGATTGGATAGCTTTAAAGATACAAGAAGGGGCAAAATCATGGAGGGCACAGAGTGATTAATTATTATTTATATGCTGTTATGTTTATGTTTTTCAAGCCTTAAAATGTTCAAAAGGTTTGTTTACATGTTTGTTTCTATGAATGGGTTTTAGGGGCCCCAATGTAGTCCCCGGGCCTACAATGTTGCTAATATGGCCCTGTGACACATATGTACAATACTATAGCTTCAATTATATGCTATTTTTTAGACACTTAAAACTTCTACCTGAATTCAGTTGTCAAGAGTAACTCATTTCACATTCACTCTCAAAATACTTTAGCATTAACCCATCTCAGATTTGCATAAAGCATTGCCCTGGGAGAAAGCAGTTTGCTAGGACCAAACATAACACACTGAAGAAGCATTGTGTTCCCAGTGTATTCTGCTGTCGGGTTAATAAAGGCTGAAATTACATGCAAGAGTAAAAATCTCAGACTAGGCGGCATAAGCCAAGACTTCCCACAATGCACCTGATTTTATCCATGTACTCTTGCCAAATCTGCAACATTAAACATAACCTTAATTCATTGCTCATTTTACACTTAGTCCATTAACTAAACAAGCTTTAAATACTGGATAAACACACTAACACAGGAAATATTCTCTCTTGGAAAATTGAGTGGGCAAGAGCATGTAGACACAATGACAAAATATTGGCCCGTATTCAGAGTACCGGACGTATATCTTATACGTCCGGTGTTTAGCGGTTTTCACCACTGCACATGCGTAGTCATTTTTTACCGTAATCTACGTATCTTTTTCTTATTATACGCGCGGAAGTGCCTCATAGACGGACTTGTGAATTGGACATGGGAAAATACGCACAGCTCTCCCATGGAAAAATACGCACGGAGGAATTTACATAGAAATGAGCGGGGGGAGGGGGCATTTAAACGAAGGGAAGTGGGCGCGATTATATAGATACGCACGGACGGAGGAAAAGTTACAGCTGGTCTATAGAGGCGTAGGTTTCCGTGGGCACAGATTTGCATGGGGAGTGACTGTGGTTTTGGTGGGTGTAACTTGCTCCGTCCATGCGTATATTTGCGGACCGATCGCCTGACAGATCTCTGAATACGGCCCTGTGAGAGCCCAAAGCAAAGTGGCTTACAAGTAGCAGTGTAAAACATGCTCCGTCTCTGCATCTGAATGGATAAGTAGCCATTAAATGCTTTGTTATATTAGTATTTTCAAATCCATAGAATACAAATCTAAGTTTATAAATGTTCTGCATTGACAATTTATGATCATTTTATGGAAGTAAAAGAAATCTGCTGCACCAATATAACAGTAATGATTGCCAACAAAAAAAGCACCTTTAACTATTTCCATCACTGCTGAAATAGAGTTCATCAATTACATTGGTAACATTTATTTAATGTTGTGTAACAAACCTTTTTCCTTTGTACTGTACAATGATTCTTTACAGAAATAACATCCCAAACGTTTGGTAAAACACTGACTCTGACACCATACATCGCCCAGCACCCTACAACTTTTAAGGATCAATGAAAAGCTGAAATGTTGCTTTCATTTGCAAAATAGATATTTGACCTTGACTGCAACTGAAAAACAAATCTGTTGCTCTGCAGTAGGCTTATAAAACAAAGTGCAAAGTTAGACACAGACAGATATCACTGTAATATTAGCAGCAGGGAAGAAGCCCATTCTTTACTTTTGTACTACAAGAAAGTCTGGCAAAAACAAAACTATGACTATAACTATAGTAAAACAGTGCAGTAGGACATTACAATCAGCTAGAGCAATCAATAGACATTGTGAACCAGCTCCACACGCTTTCTATACGTATGGGGGCCTGTCAGCCCTCATGGAAGATAAGCCTGCCTTAACTCAAACTCTGTAGAGCCGCTGAACCACACGTAACTACATAACCCTGCCCTTACTGTATGATTAACATCTCTTCTGTCCACCTCTCATACTTTTTTGCGTGTGGAGGGGAAGAACCGCCCTGTTGGACGCAACCTCTATCATACGGAACTAAGTTCCATACATCGTAAAACAATTGTTTTAGGATTGTTATGGAAGACGTAGTTCTGGATCCGGCCCTTTGTGTGTGTAGGTGGGCTAACATACTTAACTGTGGATCCTGTCCTGTGTCATTATTACTGACACATAAATTTATACTAGTTAATAGCAAAAGATATACCTATGAAGAAGCATGCTATATAATACTATATTCTAATTAAGTTGCATCATCAGAGCTCATCACCTATGGGTACCTGTTCTTATTAACTTCATTTAATAACCGGAGATATCCATGGGCAGGCTGGAAAATTGTTGTCTGGGGAACAAGTTCTCGCTACTTGCTGCCACAGTCTTTATAGTAATTGTCACTGTTTACAATGTAATGAATCTATTAGCAACTGATATGGCTGCACAAGCAGTTAGGACTAAGGACTTGGCGTGTGACTGCATCAGTTGCTATTTGATGTTGCTGTTTCTTTTGCAGTTGGTCAAATAGAGTTTCAGCAGCTTTGCACTGGTTGCTAAGTGATGTGGCCAGGTCTTTTGCCGACAATCTATAAGACTTTCTTCAAAGGAACATAGTCGCATCACTTAGCAGCCGTTTCTGCCATGTAGGGGATAGCCCAAACAAGAAGAGACTTGACTGGACCGGCAAACCTAGCCCATGCAGATGTCCAATCCATGTAAAATGAATAACAAAAAATAGTATTATGTCATGATACTGCAGATTTGGGGGTCTAGATAGATGGATAGCTAGATCTATTCTTTTTTTTTACCACTATTGGCAAGATCAATCGATCTGACAATAGTAATAGAGAAAAAAAACACACAGTTAAATGTAATTTTATTACATAGGTTCATAATTTACTGTAATGTAAATACTACACAAATCAGAATTTCCTTACACCTCCTATTACTTTCTTCCCTAGCCACACAAACTAATATAGAAGACACATAGTAGATCATAATCTTTACCCTCAAAGTGCTCTGCTTGCACCTCACTGACGCCATAGCTATGGAGACACCAACTATGCAGTGACAGTTTGACACTATTTATTTCTGCCATTTCTGTGATTATGTTTTTTATGTTGTCCCATCGATGGAATAAGAGTAAGTTAATTCTATTGAAACCATTGAATAGATTTAAGCTTTGTTAATAGTTCTTTTTTTTTTTCTAACTGCTCGTTTGAGCTTTTTTTTTGGATTATGCATAAGCAGTTTTTACCCAGATTGTTACATTAAACTGTGGCAAAAAAAACTATTACTTAAGCTCAGTCTGAAAAAAAGGGCCTAATCCAGAATTGGCCGATAGTGTAGAATATTTTTTTGAGTAAATTTGGTCTGAGCCTGCGCCCAGAAAGAAAACAAACAGAAATACACAGGACAGACCCAAACATTTGCGTAAGTGTGCAAAATTCAAGTGACATCATTTGCACCAGCTATAGGATAATCATGGCAGTTGCAAAATATTAAATGAAATCTGTTAAGGGACAAAATTAAGCTGATAGAAGCTACAGGTCATTTTATGTAGTTCATGTAATTTATATATACCCTGAATTATAAACTCTGAAAGTCTTTTGCAAATCAACAGACCTCTACAATACGATAAGATATTAAGTAGCTGTAAACTAACTGTAAACTAATTTCTATATCCCTATGTTGTTTTGTGTCTCCTACACTTTTTATACAACTGCCAGGATTATAGAAATCTATTCAGATTGTAGTCAACCATATAAAATAAATTGTGCTGTTTAATTGTATTTTGTATTCTCATTTCTCCTAGGGCAGCTTGCAAAGTCCTTGACTGTATGTTTTATATCAGATCACACAGGAGAAATAAGCTTGGCTGTTTTAGGAAATCGCATATTAACAGTGTCAGTGTTTGTAGACATCAGGACAAGAACATTTTCTGTGATTTCCAGCTCCTAGCTATAATGCTGGACTGTCTGAAAGATATTCACTAAATCAGATAAATCAAGAGCCTTTATGGAAATTGGGCCAAGGAAAGACGCAAAACATTAATGCAGCAGAGGTCAACGAAAAGTCACCTGTTATGTATATGAGAATGCAGTCAACAACGGAATATCCCTGTTACTCATAAGAGCATGAATAGACATGTTACAATGACACTGACCACATCGGCATTAGCAGCGCTGTTACCAAGGATTGCAGAAACAATTAATTGGATGGAAAAACCTTTTAACCTCTGTTCATCACCATAATGAAAGTCAAATTCATCAGGTTTAATTATTTGGCTACTGTTAGTCATATATTACAGGGATTAACCTCTTTGACATAGCACTTCCTCTTTCTCCATATCATTACCCACATCCCCTTCAACTGTAACTTCATAGAGGCTGGATGACCACAAACTAGGAAACGTGTATAGCTGTAAATGGCTTTTAACTTTTTGGAACCTTACATTTAGAATAGGGTGACTAATACAACAATACCAGTCATCATAATTAGTTATTTTACAGGTTATGATAATAGGTCATTATCACCCTATCTTCCTTTAGGGACCAACAACACAGGGTTGAATAAAGTCCAATTATGGGATCAATTACATCTGTCTACTGGGACAGTAAACAAACAGACTTATAATCAGCCAAACTCCTATCAATTTCTTCCCTAGCCACAAAAACCAATACAGAAGACTCATAGTAGGTCATAATCTTCATCCCTCAGTGTTTTGTGCAGTTGATGTGAACAGTAAAACATTCATATGAATGAACTGTCACTCAATTTTGCTGTCGTCAATTTTCTTCCTTGTTTGTCTGACTGACTGAGCCAAATAACAGTATGTCTGTAGATTTTCAGATTTATCACGCTAACCATAAGAAAAACCATAAACATGGAAATATGAAAAGGCTACGGACAACGTTTATCTTTTCTCTTATTTGTGTCTTACCCAAAGCAGCATGTACAGATGTCATATGCCAAGGCCAGGGTGGAAAAGTCAACAAGGCAAGTTATCTTGCTGAAACTAAATGGCCGACAGGTTTAAGAAATCAAATTTCCTTTATCTGACCAGGTTAGCTAGAATATTGAGACACTGACACTTACTGTGTTTGGCTTTACAATAATCCCAGCCCTGTTGCGAGTCCCCACAGCGATGTTTCACATTGCAAAATAGGGACAGCCGAAAGTAGCTTTTCGGCTGTCCCTATTTCAAATGTGTAACATGTAGAATGTTTTTTTTAATGAATGGGTGAGTAAGTCGGCAGTGCCGCCGCTGGACCTGACCACCGGAGAGGTGAGTAACTCTCTCCGGGGACTTAGGGTTAGACTGTGGGTGGGGGGACTTAGGGTTAGGCTGTGGGTGGGGGTGACTTAGGGTTAGAATTAGGGAAAGGGTAGTTTTCTTTTACTTATCTAACGGAGCACCATGTGCTCCAGGGATCGATTGCTATGACTCTTCGAGGCATGAGCAATCGATTTCCCAGCCAGCTCGGAACTGGCTGGGAGCGAACAGCCCTTTTGAAATAGGCCCGTTCGCTACGGGAACCTACACCCCAATTTTGCTGGGGAACAAGACAGAAGAAGCAAGAGAGCGGAAGAAAGGACAGGACAAAGCAGAAAAATACTGTACGGAGAGACAAGATTGGATAGTAAAAATGAAGAGAGAGAGGAGGAGAAAGCCAGGAGAGAGGACAGCAGAGTGGCAGAGAATAGCTACACACAGGTGCACACAGTGGTGAAACAGCAGAGGGGAGGAGAGGAGAAACAATTAGCGGGAAGAGAGACACTATTAGCGAGAACAGAACAGAACACAACAGAACAGAGCAAAGGAACAAGGAGGACAGAGGAGAGACCACATAATGGAAGAGTGGAAGAGGATGCCAGGAGCAGTGGGAAGAGATAGGGAAACAAAGGAGCGTAGGAGAAATTCAGTAGCAGCATGGACAGAGGGGAAAATACACAGGTGCTGGAGTAGGCACAAGGTGATGTTTTTTGTTTTTGTTTTATTTTATAAAATGTTGCTTTTTTATGTTTGTGTTAAGGATGGTTACCATGTTGAACAGGTAGCTTTCCTCATGGTACCCCTATCGACCATATAGACACCTGCCAACCCTTCTGACAATCATACAGCCAATATTATAGTGTAGGCTGAATCATTGTCAATATTGTGATTGTCGCTGTTGTGACCATAACCATCATGTACCGAACCACCACTGCTGTGTATTATGTCTATACTTGAGTCTGATCCTAGGTTAGGAGTACAGAGGAACCCATTTAGTGATGAGCACGTGTAATGGGTTTAAGCATATGCAAATGGTTTTTAGTATTGTGGATGTCCGTAAAACAGGCAAAGGCATGCAGTGATGAGTATTCTAGACATATGCCACCTTACATGTATCAAAGGGTATTCCAATAAGGGTATGCAAGTTACATTTATGTTAATGCAACAGTGAGACTTCTAAGTTTATCCTGCCTGACCCTTATGCAAGTACATTTGCACACATTATGGATTCTGAGCGACATTTAGAAAAATGTCATCAGAAGCTAATTGCATATGCAATGTGGACGAATATTTTACATACAAAAATACGAACAATACTATATCAGGCTAATGTGCACTCTGACATGCAGTGTAGAAATACTGGTAGTGGGCTATGCAGACTAAGGTTAGAGAATGACACTGGAAATTATACTTATATGTGGTCTGTTTTAGAAATCATTTAAACCTTTGAATAAGCTCAGTTTCTTCAGTCATTTATGAAACCGAGAAAAAAAAGGCCCATAGGAACATGGGACCTGATTCACACTTAAGAACGCGATAGGTTCCTAAATATACGTAACTAATAATAATGAAACTCCCTCGGCACGCCCCCGGTTTTCAGGTTTTTATGTGACTTACGAGTGCCATAGGGCTCCCTTAACTGTAGGTTCGCATTTAAATGCGTAGGGCGTCTACTTAGGAACTTAACTGCCGCGCCTTCACTTCATTTGGTAATTTAAATGCCTCTATCCACCCAAATCTTCATATCTGCCGGGTTCATTATGCATGGAATGCCCATTTTTGCATATGTTACTGTGAACCTAGAGATTTTAAGTTCATAGGGCCTGATCCAGAGCTACGATGTTACACTGAGCGCTGTAGCGCTCAGCGTAACATCGCTGCTCGCCCCCGTCACTCCCCCTTGTAGGAGCGAATTAACTCTCCCTTACGCCGGCTGAAGGCTACCCTAACTTCAGCCGGCCACGGAGGAGAAAGATTAGCAGTAAACCACAGAACCCAATCACTTGTTCAGTGTTAGTTAAATGCAAATATATATAATGAGGTGACTAAGTAAATGAGCTGTACTATGATTTGTAATATGAATGAATCATACACTACAACATGGTGGGTGCAAGAATGTTTATTGAATCTTGTCAGTGCCATCTAGACATCTTCCTTCTCATAGATACATAGCTACAACATATTATACAATGTAAACATAATGACAATAGATGTCTGAGCAGTCTGAGACAAGACACAAAAGATATAATCTATCATGGGGCATATAAGGGCATGCATGAAATCTGTATTCTGTAATGTGCCATATATTGAACTGCATTTAAAAGGAAATCTCATGTGTATCAAGTACTCAGAACAAATTTGGCAGACTTCCAAATTCATCTTTGGGAAAATTAGCCTCTCAAGGCTGCGTATAAATAAGCAGTTACTGATGCTGTCATTCTGTTAGTGCTTAGCAACATAGAATTTTAAGGGCTTTTTAGTCAGGATCACAAGGACATTTGTCCGGAATTGTTGAAATGCCCTTAAAAACAAGAGTGTCATGATCAAGAGGTTTCATGCCATGCGTTATTCTAAACAATACTAAATGTCCTGATTGCCTGAACAAGTCTGTGAGTATAATTCTGGCTTGCTTGGCAGATGAATCTGTGTATATGACCTTATAGTCAGCCAGATAAATATAGATATAACACCAGATGGCAGTAACATGGATTATGAAATGTGGGCATTTTAAGTAAATGATCAATGTTCTTTAAAATCCGCCATCTGTGGTAGGTTAGTGTAATATGTAAAAAATATTTTTTTATCCAAGATACTGTTCCACTCTGCACCATCTAACCAATAAAGACTCCACCTCATCAAGACCATCTTCTTAAATGGAGTTACTCAGGTGGGAATTCTAGGTCTGTCTGTGCAGCCTGCAGGATTTTCCTAATCCTTGTTTCCTAGCTCACATTTAAATGGGCTTTTGAGGGCGTGGTTAGTAAGATACGCACATACGGAAGTAACATACATGCATAAGTACACATGTAGAGATAAGGGTGCCCTTGGGAGGCGTAAGTCAACGAAAAACCGCCCGTGCTAGGGGAGTGTCATGGGTGTTGCCTTGCTACAGGCATATGTAAAAACGCGCACTTAGTACATACGGATCTGTGAATACGGTCCAATATCTCCAAAAATCTTCCATGAAATGTGATAAAAGTGATTTGATATTATAGAGAAGTCAATCACAGCATAGTGCAACCACATGTGAAGTCTGTAAAAAATGTTATGCTGAGGAGCTGGAAGCTAAAATTGCAGACTGCAAACATGAGACATAAACAGGGTAGAAACATTGAAATGTATCTCTTTATTTAATTTCTAGACATATCAACCCTTATCCAGAGTCTGCATGTGACTGTTTTAAGTTCAATTTCTGCAATTTATCAATGTGTGAGAAGCAGAGTTGTTGACTCTCCCAAATTTGGGCCGTTCTCCCAGTATCCCGGGAGAGCAGGCAAATGTCCCGCACGCCCCGACACCCAAACAATCACCTGTGGAATCCCTGTGGGCGGGACATGGTGATGTCATCAAGTCCCTCCCACCCCTTTCAACACCTGAGATCACATGGGTGATTGACAGGGGCAGGGCTTAATGACACGATTAGCATAAATCGCGTCATTAAGCCCCTTCCCCTCGCAGTATTCTATGGCTTCCCTCTGGGTTCTCCTGGATGTGAACCCAGCACTGCTGCAAAATACTGAGCTACGCTTTATGACTCCTTGCAACCTTTCATTGCAGTGGTTTAAACACTCTATATTTTGTCATAAAATTCCATAATGCTCAATTCATAATACATAGAAAATTACTATAAGATAATCATCCACTGCTAATAGACACACAGATTCAAACATCACTCCAAAAAGGGGAGCAAGTTTAAGCAGCCCTTTGTTTAAACCCCCATCTTTTATCTAAGATAACATAATATAGGCTGGTTTGTGCACTACAGGTGTGCTCATACTATTTAACAACAGGACACATTTCACATTTACACCTATTTCCAACGCTCCACCAGAAACAAAGCCAACACAAGCACTAGATCCAGCCACATGTCTATGTATAATTATTCTAAATTTTAGTGAAATAACTTTGTTTAGGTTCCAGGGATCCTGCCATGGGCTTTGTAAAAGGGAGAGTGTTTCATGTGTTCTATTTTTTTTTACATAGTTAACTACATATTAATTAATGTTTCATTGTTTTCATCACAGAATAGTCTGAAGTGATAATCCCCCCATCCACACACTTACCAGCTACTATTCCCAATTGCAAAATTATGTTTTACTTCACTCCCCTCCCACAACAAGGCTTTCTCCTTTGCTCAGGACACTTATGTTTAGGCAGATTCCTTAACTATCTTCTTAAGCTCCTTTGACTATTTTAGCTGATTGACAATAACTAAATAGATCATACTCATACCTTTGTTCTCCTTATAGTGTGTTAGAGGAGAAAACAAAACAATGACCACTAATAAGATCACAAGCAATATTTCCCATTGCTATTGGAACAGAAATTTACCACATAAGAAACACATTTTTCTCTGTTAATTCTCAGTTTTGTTTGTTTGGATTTAATAATGTGCTTAATGCCATTTGTATAGCACTACAGATTTTGGGCCGGATTCGCAGCCCCGGACGAATTGCACATACGTCCTTAATTTCCCGAAAATAGCTACTACGCATGCATAGTAACTATTTTACCTAATCTACGTATCGTTTCATTACGTAGATTGGGTATATGCGTCTTTAAGACCGCATATACACAATCTACGTAACAAAACGACACGTGGATTACGCAATATAGTTACTAAGCATGCATAGTAGCTATTATCGGTAAATTAAGGACGTATGTGCAATTCGTCCGGGGCTGTGAATCCGGCCCTATGTGTCCCTGATGTTAATGACAAAAAGAAATAATAGCCTTTACCTAGCATTAGAACAAACAACCATATGATAGTGACATAAAACAGAATCAACGGTAGCATATAAAATGGAAAGGCCAATAAATGATGTAACACATATACACAGACAGATTGTGACTTTAGTTGTGAAAAGGGAAAACACAAATGTATATACAAATGAGCAGAAAGTCTGGCAACATAATATCATTATGAGCAATATGATAGGATAAGTACAAAAATGAAACTTGATTGGTTCTCATTTTGTATGTCTATTGAGAGGAAAAAATGGAATAAAAAGAAACTAATTGCAGATTGTCTACAGATTAATCCTACTCTCTGTTATGTGTTCACTGTGGTTTGGATCCAAGTTGTCATTAGATGTCTTTGTGCTTTGGAGTTTAGTACGAGGAAGGACATTATGAACAAATAGTGATGATTATGAGCCTTGTGTCATCTCACTGATATATGCGGCACCAGATGTGGCGATGATACAGATTAACAAAAACATCTCAACTATACAGGAGCTGCATCCCTCACATTGCAAAATGGTTGGTCTAGGTGCAGATATGCTCCTTTTATTTTTATTTCTATTACTCTCTAAATCTGTCTAAGCCCCATAGGTGGAGAAAAATATATTGCATACAGGGTAAGGTTAATGCAATAATCATTTAAATCTATTGATAAATCATGAAATAGATTTGGATAGTCAAGGTAAGAACAATAGCTACCATCAGCATCTGTGTCATGTAATGTAATTGAGTGTAGAAATATCTGGAAAACTTGTGAATAACTTTTGACTATACCCAATGTTACAATGTCCTATAAAAAGCATGGGGGTGCAATAAAATAATATCACCTTAACAAAAAATTGAAGTGTGTTTTAGGATAATGATTTGTAATATCACCATAATAATGTAAGGGAGACTATCTGTATACATACTTTCTGACAAGCATCCCCTCTGGGCAGTGGCATAAGTACCATGTGCACTCACCATGGTAACTTTTCATGTAACAGCCCTATTCTTAACCTAAGCAAACAAATCCCCATCCTTACTGTGCATTGTAACACTAAGCTCTCACTTGCAGCACACCCCACTGTCCAAACCCATTGGAAGAAAAAATATCTGAAAGGAAAGATGTGTTAGTGGTGTCCTAGCTGATGATGTGATGGTGTCCTACATAGATAATGGGATGGTGATGTCCTAACAGTGTTAGTGTCCTGATAGTATGCTGACAGATGATGTGATGGTGGTGTCCTGACAGATGATGTGATGGTGTTGTACTGACAGATGATGTGATGGTGGTATGATGACAGATGATGTGATGGTTGTGTGCTGACAGATGATGTGATAGTAGTGTCCTGACAGATGATGTGATGGTGGTATGATGACAGATGATGTGATGGTGTTGTACTGACAGATGATGTGATGGTAGTAGTGTCCTGACAGATGATGTGATGGTGTTGTACTGACAGATGATGTGATGGTAGTATGCTGACAGATGATGTGATGGTTGTGTGCTGACAGATGATGTGATGGTGGTATGATGACAGATGATGTGATGGTGGTGTGCTGACAGATGATGTGATAGTGGTGTCCTGACAGTTGATGTGATGTCATCTTTTCACTTGAACAGGAAATGACTGTGATTGGCTTCTGCTCACAAGCTTAAAATACAATTACTTCTGGATTCTGTAACTCTATACAACCCTGCCCAGCAACCACACCCTCTCTCCATACCACCAAACAGTGGTTCACATACCACTGGTGGTATACTTACCACTGGTTGAGAATACCTGTTATAGAGATTAATAGGGAACTCTTTGCTCTGGGTATCATATTTTGTCATTTAACATGCTTGTTGCATTTTATAGCATTTATTCTATACTTTATCCTTTTTTCGAATATACTTTCTATAGAAAAATGTACTCACACCCTCTGTGATTCACACACAGCCCCAAGCACACATTTTATGACTCACACTCTCTTTACATTAAAATTGTTATCACATGACTCCCCTGCTGAGCGTTGTATCTGTTTCCTGCTAGAGACACATGTTTACAGAAATGTTTTTTCCCCTGTTTAGGTAAATGACTTATCTGCTCTTTCAAGCATATCTTTCACATGTGCATTTAATTGAAACCACTGAAAAATTTACAGGGGATTTCAGATAATTAAAATAGCATATATTAAATAATAAGTCAGAGGTACGTTCAAAATTCGGAAAACACATCAGAGAAAATGGCACATAAATCCACAGCAACTTGACAATGAAGAACAAAGTATAACACAGATACAATATTTTAATTATTAAATGGTCAGCCAGTAATGACAAAATCGACCTATTAGCTGACAGAGATACTTGTCCAATCTCCTAGGTTTCAAATGGTAAAGCTGTCCAATCAAAACTCAGATGGGTAAATCTGGTCAATTAACACAGATGAGATATTTAATGCTGGGTAATCAACATGGCTTAATCAAAGTGCTATTTTAGGATCTGGGAACATGAGTGTGTGGCCAGTTTTAGACAAGTACCGTAAAATGTGCTTCCGCAGTTGATAACCCCTGCTGCTGGGATCAGAGTGCCCACAAGTATAAGGACTGACCTGGAGGTCGGGTATTTAATTCACTTTGTATGGGACTTAATCAGGTCTCTAATTTATTTCTCCAATTGTGTAAAACTCCATTCCGAGTCTTTGTAAATATAACAAACCGCTGACCCGCTCTGAAAAGAACGGATCGGCGGTGACTCACGATATTTACATGAAACTGCTAAATGTATACATAAGTAAAACTGTGCAATTATAATTAAATATGTTATTTGTAAATGTTACCATCAAAAAGCAGTATATATGTGAGCCATCCCCAAACCCTAATATAAACCACATATTATAGTATGTGTGATACCCAGACCCATAATATTCCCCACATGTGCTTTATATAGTGTGCCATGTCCATAGATTTGTAATGTAAGGGAGACAGGAGGTAGGGGGGGGGAGGGAGGTAATGAAGGGGAGGGAGGAGAGAGATGTGTAATGTAAATGGAACATGGAGGGAGATGTGTAAATGTAAGGGGGATGGGGGGAGGGTGCAGAGAGGGGGAAGTGTAATGGAGAGGGGTCACGATAAGACAGGTATGTAATTAGAGGGAAGAGACCAAAAGGTAGATCTGTAACAGAGTAAGGGAAATATGTAATGTTAGAAGATGTGTAAGGGCAGCTATCTTCATTTTCTCCATAGACTTTCAGTGGAGTGAGAATCCTGTAGAAAAGAACCCAATAATATTCAACACTGCCTTTTAGGTAGCAAATGTTAGTGAACATGCTCACTCCACTTCCTGGCATACTTAACGTAACCATACGTCCCATTTTGACTGGGACAGTCCCATTTTGAGGTATCCTGTCCCGTTGTCCCGAAGCACAACTTTGGGACGCCGAAATGTCCCATTTTCAGAGAGCAACAGGTGACATACTGTATGTCACCTGTTGCTCTCTAAAGACAGGACATTTCGGCATCAAATACATGCTTTTTTCCCTCCCTCCTGCAAGCCCTGGCACTTACATTGATGGCAGCGGGGATGACAGCTATTAAGCCCCGCCCCCCTGCCAGGCTCCGCGAGCAGAGCAAGACATCCTAGGAACAGAGCCAGTGGTACTGGCAGCCCGCCCACTCTATTGCCGGCGACGACGCATGGGATGCTGCAAAAGGGGTCACTCACAAAAGAAGGACGGGGAAATAAGGCTGGCTGGACACAGAAGGAGGGGACAATAAGACTGAATGGACAAAAATTAAGAGGAGGGGCAATAAGGCTGGCTGGACATAGGAGGGGGCAGTAAGGCTGAATGGACACAGATGGAGGAGGCAATAAGGCTGGCTGAACATAGGAGGGGGCAGTAAGGCTGAATGGACACGGTGGACTGGACAAAAATTAAGAGGGGGCAATAAGGCTAATTGGACAAAGAATGAGGGGTCAATAAGGCTGAATGGACAAAAAAGGAGGGGGAATTAAGGCTGGCTGGAGACAGAAGGAGGGAGCAATAAGACTGGTTGGACACAGAAGGAAGTGACAATAAGGCTGGTTGGATACACAGAAGGAGAGAGTATAAAGCTTACTGAACACATAGAAGAAAGGGCATTAAGGCTTAATGGTCACATGGAAAGAAGGGGCAATAAGGCTAACTGGACACACACAAGAAAGGGGCAATAAGGCTTGTTGAACACAAAAACAAGGGGCAGAAAGGCTGGCTGGTCTGACACACACAAGAAAGGGGCTGACTGTGGAGGCACACACACAAGGAGAGGAGAGATTGGATGGCTCTAGAGACACACATGGAGGGTTAGATTGGATGGCTTTAGAGACACAAGAGGACAAGAAAGGTTGGATGGAAGTATTTTTAATATGTGTACATTTCTATATTTTATTAGTTAATTCCTCATATAGTTTAATTTCAAAAATGTTCTTTCATTGAATGTACCTCAGTAAAATGTTTTGTGTATTTGTATGTGTATTGTATAGCAATAAGATGCAATGTGTATTATATGGTGATAACTAGGATGCAATGTGTATTGTATAGCGATAACTACGATGAAATGTGTATTATATGGTGATAACTAGGATAAAATGTGTATTGTATGGTGATAACTAGGATGCAATGTGTATTATATGGTGATAACTAGGATGCAATGTGTATTGTATAGCGATAACTACGATGAAATGTGTATTATATGGTGATAACTAGGATGCAATGTGTATTGTATAGCGATAACTAGGATGCAATGTGTATTGTATTTATTTTCTATAGAAAACCACCGCGATTTAGCCCTTTCAAAATCACAGCAACTCGAGTGATTTGATTTAAATCGCGGTAAAATTGCATATTTATGAATACCACAATTTAAACCAAAAAATCGTGGTTAAATCGCGGCGAGATGAAACGATTTCATCTCGCCATCAAAAATCGTTTTTTGTAATAAGTGTGCTGCCTATACACTGAATCCCCAATTAAATATGTAATAACTCTGAGGATGGGCCGTTACTTATGGGCCAGTGCTTTGGTCTTGCCCCCCAGGCAAAAATTTGCCAGCCAGCCCCTGGTTATTGTAACAATTTCAACCATTATTGGGACATATCCTTGTATGTATCATTGCTCCATACACTACAAATTTTGGAGAACAAATCCCTAAAAAACGGACCTATATTCATAGCTCCTGGAAATCACCCAAATACAATCTCTAAGGGATAATTAATTCTTAATACTGATATCCACCTTAGTGATATTTGCAACATCACAATTAAATGTGTTTTTCAATGCTTTTTTATGAATTTTTCCTTTTTTTAATTAGTTATAAGCTATGTGTTCTATTAATTGTAGGTGTATTGTATAGCAATAACTAGGATGCAATGTGTATTATATGGTGATAAATAGGATGCAATGTATATTGTATGGTGATAACTAGGATTCAATGTGTATTGTATGGTGATAACTAGGGTGCAGTGTGTATGGTATGGCAATAGCTAGGATATAGTCTGTATTCTATGGCGGTAACTAGGATGAAGTTGCTATTATCTTAAGTGGTCCTTATTGTATGGTGATCAGTTGTATGTTCTCTGCCTTGTATATATGTCAGTAGGATACTCCCTGTAATTATATGGGTCACTGTAACTGAAAATTAATAGTATAATACGCTTTTCACACTGAGCCGTAGAAGCAGTCTGCGGGCGTAACAGATGACACACAGTTGATTTGATTTGTTTCATTGATACAAGCATCCGCCGGCCATGACTTTTTGACCACACCCATTGACTTAGTGGTGGGCCCCTGTAAAAATTTGTAGATGCCACATTTTGAGATAAAAAAAAATAAAGGTCACGTTAGGCATACTACACTACGGGGGAACAGGGTTGGGGGCGGCACAGCATTCACTTGCTGGGGTGCTATATATATTATCAGTGAAAAGAGATCATATTTAAACATTAAACACAGTTTTGTGAAATGCTATTACGAGCATACTGAAGAGTGCCATGAAATACTGTACATGTGCCCTACTGACCTGAAGAAAATTGGCAGCGTTTGTATTTATTGATGAAATGCATTTCCTTTTCTGATGTAATGTTATTTATTGATTGCTTAGCCTTATCATTCATTCAGTATTTACTGTAGTTTGCTCTTTATTGTCCACAACGTTAGAGTAATATAGTAATAAAAGGATGAATTATGGGTTTGCAGGTTATATAATTCCTAAACTATTTAAAAACCGAAAAGACAGGTTTCATAGATAAATATTTGTGCGGTGAACAGTATAATAATATGTTATATTCTGTTGCCAGTCTATCAGAATATCAGTTTATGTGTGGAGTCTCTGTCTACCTGGCTTTTATTTGTGGTGGAGTGATGCAATAATACCTGTGTCAGGACCAGTCTGAATTTATGGCCATTCGTTCCCATAGAACAGTGGGATATGGGTGACATAAGAATCTTGAGGATCTTTGGCAATAAATGTTTGCTGCCTGGAGGTTAGTGGGCCTCAGCCACCCAAGATTTACTGATATGTATTATATAGCCAAAGTCTTAAATTAGCAGATGGGTATGAAATAGCTTGTTGTATAAGCAGTGATAATATTGATGGTGGGGGTGTCCACAGCTAAACCAGATTATAAGCCTATCCTCCTACCTTCCTAAACAGCATCTTCTCTAATGCAGAACACAAGACTGAAGTTTAAGCACTAATGTCCGGATTCACAGTTACGTAGTTTTCATCTTACTTACGTTGTTTTAAGAATTGAGCAACTATGCATACGTACTAGCTTATTTACACTATCTACGTATCATTTCTGTACCTATATTGCGTAAGCGCTGTCTTTAGACTAAATTTTGTATCTTAAGATTACCATTTCTTGCAATACAATTGAGTTGTTCAGCATTAGAAGTGCAGTACACTATTTGCTTTCACAGAATAGGCATTCATATATCCCAAATCTTTGCCAAAAATATCTCTCCTTCAAAGATTCTTGAATATTTAATGGGATTTTTAAGTATTATCCTTAAATTTTACTTATCAAGCAGCAATAAAGCTGGTCACTGGGTCACATAATGTAATTCATTAGCAGTGCTATAATATAGTGATTTATAATTCATTGCCATCAACAGGGGACATGGCCTGTTTCCAGTAAGCATTAAGCTTGCAAAAAATCCAACCAATGCCCTTGAGATTCCTGAGATTACAATAATCCATGCCAACTTTACATTAATCGCTGGGCTATAACAGAAAGGGAGGATATCCGTGTTTCTAACTGTCCATCATTTCTAGAAACAACCCCATATTTTACATATTGGTACCTCCCTAGAATATTGTAACTAATGGCAAATTGTATAATATAAAGTCCATAACATGCATGCATATTATTTTATATATACTTACTCTCTAGCCAGTTAAAAATGACCAGTTAGTATATAGTAGCATTAAACATACAAGAAAACATATGACGCATTTAATCGTGCTAATGGCAGTGCTGAGGCACACAGTGCCATTTCTTATCTTATCATGTGTATTAAACACACCTATCATATTCAAAGCCTGAGGAAGTGGCCATGCTGTTTATCTTACTTTAAACAGGCAACACACCACAGACATGGGCTGCTATAGTTTAAAGTGTATAGCATTGCTTAGAATGAATACTAATGTGCCTGTCTTTTCCCTTTGCACACTGTGTTTAAATATTAATAATAAATGTCAATCAGATACCATATTCCATAATTTTAAGAAGTGTTATGAAAAATGTTTCTATAGTAGAATAGAAGGCTGAACATTGTGTACAGCTGGAGAACATTACCACTGCATATTGTATGAAAGATGGCACTTTTTTATCTAATACATCCCATAGCAGTAAATCTCTCCAAAATTCAATATGTTGGTATTTCCAATGTGTTTAGTTTGGTCTGGTTTATGTGTATTTTGCAGTTCTCTTCAAGCATATCATAAATGTTATAAAACTAATTAATTAATGTTAGCAATTTTTACAGCCATCATGATATCCACGATAACTTGTACTAGCATTGTGTTGAATGTGATGTTCACGCAGCCAGGCAAATGTAGGGGGAAAAAAATATATACTGGAAGATTTATTAAAAGATTAATCCAGCAAATGGCTACACAGAGTTCTTGTCATCTTGCCAGCACATTAATTTCCTGTTCCTGCATTATTGAATTTTCACTTTCAGTAGGCACTCCTTTAGATATCATGGCCTGGAGGCTGATTCAGAATTTGAGAGCATAAACAAAGACAGGTGAAATGTACACCTGGGCAAAACAACATTGAAGTGCAACTCAGGGCAAATTTAAGAGTTGATATCCTAACTCAATTCTAAATCATGGTTGCCAACTCTCCCGGAATGTCCGGGAGACTCCTGGAATAATGAGAAATCTCCTGGACTCCCGGGAGAGCACCCTTTTCTCCTAGAGATTATACAATGATTGAATGAGATGATGGGAGATACTGAGGAGGGCTGGATACTTTGCAGGACACCCATATACAAACCCTGGCGACGCAGGGACCGCCCCCCTTCCTGACGATGCAGGGACTGGCCCCCCGGCAACGCAGGGACTGCTCCCCTGGCGATGCAGGGACCGCCCCTATGCTTTTTACTTTTCTCCCTGAAATTAATTTTCAAAAGTAGGCAACCATGATATATCTCTAGAAGGAATGAGTAGCATGCATTGCTTTGGGTGGGTACACTTGGTGAGAAGAGCCTTTATATAACCTGCCCCTCCCTCTTTTGTACTGGTTTCTTCAGCCCCTTTACTTTACGCCTCTCTTATTCTGAAATATAACCCTTTTCTCAATCTTGCTTCATTGCTCTGATGGTGGCATAAGATGCATTTTTTTGGCACAGGTGATAATTTAAGGCTTGGAATTTGCCCTTTTCCCCATTATGCTGTCTTAGTCATAGATAAGAATGTCACTGGATTGCAGGGCCAATAGGGTTTGGGGTGTGAACTGTGTGTGGTGGACAGTTTTTGTTCTGACATAGAAGGTGTGTCATCTGTTTGTTGTGACAGCAGTTTATAGATTGTAATTTGTGTTATCTTTGATGCACTCTGCTTTCTTGTGTCCCACCCATCATTAAAATTTAGTTTCAAAATGTTACATTTCACTAAATTGAAAACAAATTACAGTAAATAATTAAATGTAATGATTTACACCATTCCTACAATAGTGTTTGTCTTTTATGGATAGTGATTAATTTGTAGGAGCTCTTCTCACAGAGGGCCTGATCCAGAGCTACGGCCGCCGTCTCTAGTACGGCGGCCGTAAGCCTAATGCGCATGCGCTGGGCAGATGTTGCCCGGCATCACTATGGAAACGCCCGATCGTAGATCGTGCGTCCATAGTAGCGCCGTAGGGACGCTGGAGGGGACGTCC